>JBBMEG010046727.1:0-17769 GCA_037832605.1 Cyclanthera cordifolia
TATTTTAGGACATGTTTATTAGGAGATAAGATCTTTATTATTAGGACTATTTACTAAATTATATATATAAATAAGATAAAAACCAATTTTTGATTGTAATCATCATAGGTGAAAAAAAAAATCGAAAATTGTCAAAATCGAACCGAACCAAACCTATTCAATGAATCGATTCTAATTTTGAAATAATATCAATCAATCGGTTTGATATTTTAGAAAATCGAAATACATCGGTTCAGTTTCGGTTCTTGATGAAAAAACCATGAAAAAAATATCAATGAAAAATCAAATTGAATCGAATATATAAATAATGAGGAAAAAAAAATTATATGTTTGTATTTAAATTGGATAAAAGAATCAATTAAATGTAAAATATGAGGTAAAAGAATTATAATTTTTGTGATAATTATTAAAAGTATAGTTTTTTTTTTTTTTGTTAATAAAATGAAAATTTTTAAAATCAAATTAAGAATGAGACAAAAAAATTTGAAAAATGAATCAAAATTGTATTGAAATCAGAATAAAAAATCGAACAAATTAAAAATCGAATCAATAGTTTGTCATTTATTAGACATTGATTTGAATCTAATTTTAAAAAAACCAAAGATATTGATTTGATTATGAGTTCGACACAAAATCAACAAAAATTCAACTTAAATCACTCATAATAAACATTACTTCTAAATAATTAAAATAAAATAAAATTTTAATTTCAAAAAAAAATTAAAATAAAATTTTATTTCACTTACCAATTTTAAATAATCTTAAAAATTATGTTTAAAAAAAATATTTAACTGCCATCATTATCCATTGATACAAATTATAGATATGGTTAGCACGTGGATCTTGCTTTCCAGCCGTCTTGTGGGTCCTACATTTGTTTGTCTATGCTATTTGAAAATGGTGGACCCTACACTCTCTTCATTTATCAACTTCTATTTATAAATTAAACTTCTCTTTAATTAAGTTGTTTTTTTTCATATATTTCTTTTTTTTTTTGCAACAATTCTTTTTTCCACATATTTCTGTGTATTATATGACAAACAATTAAAATAATGGTTTGGCCATTATTAGTGTATAATAAAATAAATTATGTAACTTTATAATATTTGATTTCTAAGAAAATATTTTAAAAAATTATTTTCAAATAGGTTGTGATTATAAATTCAATTTATAATTTTTTTAGCTTTTAAACCCCTTTTAACTATTTAAACTCAAGTTAGTTTCTTTATTCTTTTTAGCTGCCATTTTCTGTATTTAAGTTTTTCAATTTCTTTTAAACTACAACTATAATTACAAATAATATAACTATAATAAAAAACTCTCACATCTCCAAAAAAAAAAAATTATGAAATAAAACATTTTGTTGCAAATTTAAAATGAACCAATTGGGTTGGAAGGGATGACGCAGTTGGTTGATGGCTTGGATTTTGAAGTTATGCTCCCTTCAAAATCTCAGGTTCATAACTTGTCTTTGATATTAATTTATAGTCTTCATGATGTCTTTGTGTGACTGGCCTAAGGACGGGCGTGATTATCCCCAATATAGTATTCTTATTTATTAATAAAAAAAAACAAAAAACAAATTGGACATTAAGAAAATGGTTGTTTTCAAACTAGTTTGTTTTCAAACTAGCTTTATGTATGTGTGGCTCATTTGTCAATCCACTATGCAAAGTAGTTGATATGTTACATCTGATTTAAATTGCCTAATAATAATAATAATAATAATAATATATATTTTTTTGCTCTTGTTTTTGTCAAATACATTTTTAAATGATTTTAATTGATTTGATTCTAATTTGACTAAATGATATGTTATGTGATGATATGTTGATCATTTTAATTGTAAAATATTCTGAATTAATACACTTAGGATTCTAACTTCAACCACAAGGTCATGACCTTCTTGGTTGCAAGTTCAATTAAGGGTTATTATTTTTCTTTAATTCAACATTATTTGAAAGAAAGGTGAATTCAAATATGTAATTTTATGGTTACTAAATTCTACATAATATCATTTTAATTTTATTTTGTTGGCCAGTTTTTTAATGTTAGTAAAATTAGGTTAATATTGGTTTTGATCTCAATAATCAATTGTATATGAAATTGTGATTAGGGTACGAGAAGAGAAAAGATTAATAGTAGTTTGAAACTACTTGTTTAGAGATTGGTTTTACTAACGTTTTGATTTAGTTAAAAAGTTGTTTGTGAATTAGTGTTAGTAGTAGTTGAATAATTAACTACTTGTTTGAGGATTAGTGTTAGTATCAATTGAGTTTGATGAGTTTGATGTGAAGTTAAAAGAAGATTTTGATAGAAAATTCGATGAGTGATTGTTTACTTTCAAATAAAATAAAGTTGGTTCTTGAATAATGGTTTACCACTCTGGTTATACCAAAAAATAAAACATAGCCTTACCCATGTTATAATTCAAAACATACCATTATGTTGGTATAATATTTTTGTATGATGCTATGTGCATTTATTTTGGTACCCATTGTCTAAAGAGTTGGGCAATTTATATGGACAAAATGATCATGGATACCAACCATTGTTTAGGGTTTAATATCTCAAAGTTGAACTAAAACATTGTTCGGTTTTCGATCTGTGTAGGGAGAGTCGACAGAGCTACTCATATCCCGGAGATGAAACCTCCAGTTCAGGGTCAAGTGGGAGCGATGGCGGTGGCAACTACTTCGGGATGATATTCGGAGGGGGTGGGGTGAACAGTGCACCACCACCATCTCTTTCAGTTGTGAACATGATCATTCTAACCCTGCTTACTATTTTAGTTCTGTACACAAACACAAACTATGATGCTTTATTATATCATCAACAACATTGTAGCTATTGATTTTTTCTTTTTGGCCTTGAACTTTTACACCCCTTATTTTATATTGGTCTCTAAACTTTTAAAAGTTCAATTTTTGTTTATAACTTTTGAAGTTTGTTCTGTTTTGGTCCTTAAATTTTTGATGTTAGAAAAAATTTGTTCATTTTTATTTAAAAAAAGTATCATCTTTCTCTATACGTTTTAAAAAGTCTTCATGTTTTATGTTGATTATATTAAAAAATATTAATATTATTAAATCAATTTTGACTTCAAATTTTCTTTCTATAGAGATTAATTTAAAAAAAAAAAAATTAAAATTAGGAATTAAAATTGAACTTTTGAAAATTCAAGATTAAATTTGAACAAAACTTAAAAATTGAGACTAAATTTTGATTTTTGAAAGTTTATGGATCGAAGTGTAACAAAAGTAAAAATTAAGGAACAAAAATGATATTTTATCCTAATAATTAACGAAAAAAAAAAAAATCAAAATTTTCATTTTTCCATCATTGTGATATGTTCCATGTATGCTCAAAATACTCATTTGTATCTATAAATATGTAGATGAAATAAGATATTTAACATTTGGCGAAACATGGCATGTCGGTAAAGTCGGTGGAAACATTGACAAAATGGAATCTTTTAAAACCACAGCATGTGGAAATGTCTCAAATGAGGAGGAGATTGTAACATCAGCTGCATTTCCATTGGTTTTCACCAATGTTCTTTTTCATAAGTTGAAAAAACAAGTCTAACTAAAAGAATCTTCGACTTCAATAAGATTCAAACTCAAAGTCAGATTTAAACTCAAGTCCTCTTACTCTGCCAACAAAGCTATACTTTTTTTGTCTAACCGAAAAAATCTTGAAGATTTGTAGACAATCAACGCATAGCAACCTGAGCTGAAATAAATGACCTATGTCCTTGAATAAGACTTTATCCCAACACCATATTTTAAAAGACTATTAAGACTTACACTTTGAGGCTTGCCTCGAAGCAAGACTCTAACTTTTAACCTTGAATCTTACGTCTTTGTTGGATCATAAGAGACTTATGTCTCTCATAAGAGAGGTTTGCAATTCTATGATGACACACACTGGAGCTTAAAATCCCTACATCTCACAGAATACTAGAAGAATAAAATTAATTTTTTCCAATTCTATAAAATGTAATATGAATTATTAATACTTTTACTTGATTCATGATCATATTCACAAGTATTGCTTTAATTATCCATTTAGATTACGTAGTTTCTCTTGTGGATTCTAAGGCAAATAGTCGCTTAGAGCTATCGATTTAATTTTGATTATTTATTTACTTATTTTCCTCTCTGTCCCCTTCTGAAGTTTCTTGTTGTATTAATTATCTAAGTGCTCAAAGAAATAACTTGTGTTTTCATTAGTCAATGAAATTATTTCTTATTTAATTTTTTTTTTTAATCATATTGCACTGTGTTGGTGTGATGTTTCATGTCTTTTTACATTAGCATTATATTTCAACATACATGTTTACCCAAACTAAGAATTTTTATAAAGTTCTTAATTAAAATTGAGGCTTACGCCTCATACTTCCTCAAGGCTAACGCCTCACCTCTTCGAGAGAAAAAGTCCCAAAATCTCCTTTAGCCTTTTAAAACGTTGCCCCCACATGGTGAACTCAAAGAATTAACAGTCTATGCACCAAAAATCATTGGCAGACAACAAAGAAACATCATGCAGAGTGATAAAGGGTTTTGCCCTTTTGTATTCATAAACATGGCTCCAAAATGTGATCTAAAGCTGATTATTTTACAGAGAAGAAACTGATTAACCAAAACAAGGAATGCATCAAATTCATTGGCAGCAAGTACAGCACAACATCAATGAAACATCAGGTAGAATTCCCACTTTGCATTCGTAAACATGCTCGAAAATTTGATCAAGAAAGGATCATTTTTGGAGAGGTAAAAACATTCACCAGCAGCAATGTCCTCCTGGAACAAAATGAAGCAAAACACAACAAGGGTCCCATGAGAAATATATTTGGAAAACCCTACATATTCCCTACTTAATCAAACATGATCACAGATATGGACTACTACACAATCATAGTTTGCAATTAACAGATCCACGGCATACATACGCCCGAACGTTCAAAATGTTATAATAAAGATATTAACAAGAGTACGGTATTCGTAATTGCCCCTAACAAGAAACGGTCTTAAAACAGTTTGATTCCCTGAGTTTGTCTACAACACATAAATTGAGATATTACCATCGATCACCGACCCCAACCAGATGACTTGCCGTCGTCTGCAGAACTGGATTTACCCCAACTGGAAGCATTGCTACTGGATGAAGGCTTGTTCCAGCCCCCTCCTCCTTGGGCACTTGCATTGGCATCATCTTTGTTCCAGTTGCTGCTCTTCTGGCTACTACCGGTTTCTTTATCCACGGGCGGGTTCCCCCAACCTCCATCGTCAGCACCTGCATTCGTATCGCTACTGGTTGTAGGCTTGTTCCAGCCCCCTCCTCCTTGGGCACCTGCATTGGCATCTTTGTTCCAACTGCCCTTCTGTGTACTGTCAGCTTCCTTGTCCATGGGCGGCTTTCCCCAACCTCCTTCATTGGCATCTTTGTTCCAGTTGCCCTTCTGGCTAAGGTCAGTTTCCTTGTCCACGGGTGAGGCAGATGGCTTCCAGGTGGAACTTTGACCACCCTCACCAGTAGACTCTGAAGGTTTCCAATTTTTGGCCGGATTTCCACTTTGATCATTCCAACCAGAAGCAGGCTTCCCCCAACCTACATCGCTAGCACCTGTATTCACATCCTTCTTTGTTGATTGATTCTCAGTTCCTCCGTTCCATCCAGATGCTGGTTTCTGCCAACCTCCGCCTTGAGTATCCGTCATCTGGCTCTTCTGACCACCACTTTCTTCAATCTCCTTACCAGCAGTTGATTTATTCCAGCCAGAATTATGATCCACACCAGAAGAACCAGATGATTTCCAATTATTGTGATCATTCCCACTTGGTGCCTTCCAGCCTGATCCTTGACTGCCAGATTTGTCACCACCTTCATTGCTCGACTTCCAACTCTGCTGCTGGTTCTTCTCATCACCTCCTTGGTTCCAGGACCCTGCACCACCACCACTGCTCCATCCTCCAGTGCTACCAGAACCAGTGCTCCAGCTTGCAGGTTTATCCTCATTGTCACCATCATTTGAACTACCATCTTGGTTTCTCCTTCCACGGCCTCGGCCTCGACCTCCAAATCCGCCTCTATCTGATCCAGACTTCCACCCGCCACCACCGCCTCCACCACTCCATCCTCCAGAGTCACTGTTATTTGAACCACTTTCTTGGCTCCATCTACCAGAGCCTCTACCTCCAAACCCCCCTCTATCTGATCCGGAGTTGCTCCAGCTACCACCACTGTTACTCCAACCTCCTCCTCCATTGTCACCATCATTCGAATCACCTTCACGATTCCATCTTCCACGGCCTCGGCCTCGGCCTCCAAATCCACCTCTGTCAGATTGAGACTTGTCCCAGCTTGCACCACCACTCCACCCTCCACTGTCATTACCGTCATTTGAACCTCCATCTTGATTCCATCTTCCACGACCTCTGCCTCCACCTCTGCCTCCACTCCATCCTCCTCCATTGTCACCATCATGTGAACCACCTTCCTGGTTCCACCTTCCACGACCTCGGCCTCTAAAACCACCTCGATCTGATCCAAACCTCTCCTTGTCCCCACCACTACTCCATCCTCGATTCTCACCATCATTAGAACCCCCTTCACTATTCCATCTTCCACGTCCTCTGCCACCTCTGCCACCAAATCCACCTCGATCTGAACCAGAATTTTCCCCATCACCGCCACCACCACCACTCCATCCTTTATTTTCACCGCCACCTCCACTGCTCCATCCTTTAGTTTCACCGCCACCTCCACTGCTCCATCCTTTAGTTTCACCGCCACCTCCACTGCTCCATCCTTTGTTTTCACCGCCACCTCCACTGCTCCATCCTTTATTTTCACCGCCGCCTCCACTGCTCCATCCTTTATTTTCACCGCCACCTCCACTACTCCATCCTTTGTTTTCACCACCACCGCCACCTCCACTACTCCATCCTTTGTTTTCACCGCCATCTCCACTACTCCATCCTTTGTTTTCACCGTCATTTGAACCACCTTCACTGTTCCATCTCCCACCGCCTCTGCCTCCAAATCCTCCTCTGTCTGATCCACCTCTGCCAAAGCCACCTCTATCAGATCTGCCTCTACCACCAAACCGGCCCCTTTCCCCCCTTCCTCTGAAACCACCTCTACCTCTAAAGCCTCCTCTATCACTACTATCTCCCCTCCAATCATTGGAAACTTCGGTCTGAGCTTCAGCCCCATTTCCTGAGTTCCAGTTGCTTTTCTCGCCCCAGTTAGAATTTCCACCTCCAGAACTCCAGTCGCTTTTCTTGGCCAAACTAGAATCTTCATTCCCACCATCAGAACTCTTTTTCCAATTAGAACCCCAACTGCCCCCTTGGTCACTTGAACCAGCTTCCTTGCTGGTCTGACCCCATCCAGATGCAGAATCTCCACCAGAAGTTTTTCCAACATTCCAACCACTGCCTTGGTTCTTTAGAGCGTCATCCTTCCCACTTTCAACAGATTTCTTATTCCAAGGAGAATTGTCCTCGGAAGCTTTCGTATCATTGGAACTCTGCTTATTCCAACCACCACCCCCCCATTCATCTCCTTTGGAAGCAGCCGAACTTGAGGAATCAGATTTATCTTTCCAAATAGCAGAATCCCCATCAGATGACTTGGGTGCATTCCAACTTTTGTTTCCACCCTCAAGTTCAGATTCATTAGATTTATTCCAACTATCATTTCTTCCATCTCCACTTGCTGCAGATTTATTCCAAGCAGAACTGCCACTATCATCCACATTCTTTGGCTTACCCCAACTACCTGCCTCATCCTTGTTACCCCAGTTAGAAGTTTGACTTTCCTTCACTGAAGTGTCTTCATTCCAGCCACTCGTATTGATCTTATTTTCTGCTCCTGGTTTGGCCCAGCCACCGACGTTGACATTGCTGGATGGCAGAATCTCAGAGACAGTGGTTGAAGCATTCTGGTCTCCCCAGCCTCCACTTGATTTACCTTCGCTACCCCACTTATCAGCTGAGGTTTCTACCGGGGCATTGTTATCACCAAAACTTGTACTTTGACTCTTTTTCCACCCCCCAGGTTCTGAATCTTTATCTCTACCCCATGCACTGACTTCACTCTTTCCAGAAGTTCCACCACCCCAGTTGCCAGTCTGATTATCAGAAGATACATGCTTCCCTTTGTCCCACTTATCGCCAGTCTGTTGTGTGAAGCCTGCAGAATCTACACTAGGTACTGCTGTTTTGCCCCAGCCACCAGAGGCATTTCCATCTCCACTAGGTACTGCTGCTTTGCCCCAGCCACCAGAGGCATTTCCATCTGAACTAGTTTTAGCAGTAGCTTTGTCCCATGACTCGCTCTTTCCCCAGGTTTGACCGTCATCATTAGCAGTATCAACACTTGATTTTGCAGCACCCCAGGAAGTGCTTGCAGCTGGAGCCGACTTGCTAGCCCAAGGAGAATCTTCAACATCTATAATGATCGTTGAAAACAACATGAACCAGCTTCTAAGAAACAATTCATGAATCATGCATAATAAAGCATCAACAACTAAATCCAAATGCTCAATCTGCTGTACCTTTTTTAGCATCAAGGCTTTCTGAACCAAAAGGATTCGTGGAACTGGACCCTGGACAATTCTGCAACCAGAAAGGGCAAGAAAGAATATGCATTGAATTGTTTTGGAACATTAAAATTAACAGCACAAGAAGAAACAGAAAAAGATGGAAGAGCAAAACTAACCGAGGTACTAGAGTCGGGGAAACTGGGCCAAGCATTTCTGCAGGGAAATATAATTTACATCAACACTTTTGTGAAGGGACAGAAAAATGTAGCTAAATTCGTAATTACAAAAATCTAAATAATCAGTAATCAGACATTGGATCTTAGAACAGTTAAAACTAAAAAAATCATCATTTAGATAAACTAATAAAGGAAATGTATTCTAACATAGCAAATACATGACAATTTCAAGGTTATACCAACTGTTGCACATCTTGCAACATTCAGTCAGAATATATTCAAGACGATTTCAGACCATAATATTATCATAAATCTCTTATGGAAACATTTATCAACTAGTTTCAATAACCATCGCCTGCCCAAAAAACACATACAAAATCATCATAGCACCACTTTCAGCTAATTTATGCAGAATAAAACAAGAAGCTTATTTCTAAAAAAAAAGGAAAAAGAAAAGAATAAAGGCATGCAGGAGGAGAAGAACAATAAATCATTATTAACATAACAATTTTGTGGAAATTTATAGTTCTAAAGAGTAGTTAATGGAACAAATCCTATTACAAGATATTACTATGGAAAGCTCTACAAAATCTTTTATAGCAAAAAAAAAAAGTGCAAAAAACTTATTTACAAGTTTTCCGTTTCAACAGAAAAAAAACAAAGCGCACTTGCAGACCATCCACAAGTAACTACCATGGTCTAAGTTTGCCTGATCACAAGTTCAGTTGGTTTAAAGAATATAACAAAAAACAGCAACAAAACTTTCTGCGGACAACAGTAACAAATCAAAAACAAAGCTGACAATAACATTCTACGAAGTTCAGACATGAGTATGTAAGATGCTTGGTTAGCTTATCGACAATTGCTTTTTTCATTCTCTTTTTCTTCTTAAATTAAATCAAGGATGGAAAAAAAAAGGTTCAATATCATCCATGTACGAAACAGACCTTTCTGAAGAAGGCCCAGCAGAATTCCAGCCATCACCACCTGCAGATGACCCCGTACCGCCCATCCAATCTTAAAAAGAACAAGTATGTCAAACTAGTAACCATGTTTGAGAGAGAGAAACTTGCAGAGAGAAAAAAGATGTTCGCATAGGAAATAATTAATAATCAGCACTTTAGTTAAATAGAATTGATAGTTTGCTTAGGCAATAAATATGCACTTTTGTTTTAAAAAATGCATTTAAATGAGACTAAAACAACTTATTAAACATTCTAAGGAACCCATTCACCACACAAGAAATTAAGTTACAAATTTTCAAACGTGAATTCAAACCTTGAGAGCTGCCTTCATTTCCCAGTATATCAAATGGTTTTAGAGAAGCGGATTCAGGATTCTCACTGTAAAATAGTATTTTTATTGCATGAGTGACAGATAGGAAAAAGCATGCAGCTTTAATAAACTAATCCAGAAAACATTGTCATTAGTTAAAAGTACCTAAGAGGCATTGCAGAGCTCTTTTTCTGTACCTCCGAAAGAAAATCAGATCTGACTGTGGAAATTCAATTTAAGAAAATAAATAACGGAGGAAACATTGACTGGCTCCCAAACTAACCAATACTCGGACAGTGTATAACAAGGCCAAGATCAGTCACAACCAACAGACCTGTAAGAACCTTCTGTTGGGAATCAAGCTTCACTGTAACGTCTTTCTTACGTACAGCTATAACACGACATAGGTATCCCTTCAAAGGACCAACACGTATCCTTAAAGTTTGACCAATGGAGAACATTCCATCTCCTCTGTCATCACGGTTATCTGCATCCAAAGAAAATTTTCAACAGTAATACATATGAGTAAAATGCATAAGCAAAAGCAGTTTAGATACATACACTCACGACCTTCCTTCTCTGCCCATGGCTTCTTAGGGGATAGAGGTGACTTGGGAGAGGAGGAGAAATCCTCAAAACCAGAGAAACCCTTATCATCCTCCTAAATGGAGAAAAATTTGTTGGATTCAGCAAGCTAAGCAAATTGAATGTCCCCAAAGGAACAGCACATGCTAAACAAACAATCAACAAAAAAAAAAAATGTTCTCACTACCTTCCCACCAGGAGCATCATAAGAAATCTTGATTTTCTCACACAAATTAGATTTAAAGCAGAAATAACCATCGTTGTCCACCTCATTCTCATCATATACAAACACTGTGTGTCTGTATATATGCTTAACAACCCCTTGTTTATCCTGTAATTCAACACAATTGTGTAAGATACCCTACTTTATAGGAGACCTCAACAAGTACATTGTTTAAAAAAAGAACGAACCTTTAATGGTCCTTCCAAAACCTTGACGTTATCTGAAACCGAGATGATCTTTCCATTGTGATCAACAGCAGTAAATTTAGCATCTAAAGACCCACTTTTCAACTCCTTCCGTTGCACATTCACCACGACAGATCCAGCAGGGCCTTCCTTCAAAACCTAGATGACAGGAAACAAAGGTAGGAGAGAATAGAGTATACACCAAAAACAGGTAGTAGAAATAAGTGACAGACTCATGGAAAACAAATAAACAAATGAGGAAACTTTTCGTGGCATATGTACCTTGTAACTATCATCTTTTTCTGTCCCTAATATCATCCCAAAATCTTTCCGGCTGCAAGAGTCAGCAAGGTAAGCATTGCAAAGTAATTGAGTTATGGGTCTACAAAAATATGTAAGTGCAATTATTGAGAAAATATAATGGACTCACCCAAAACAAACAAGATCGTGATCTTTCAAGCTGCTCATGGAACTAGACCCAGATGAGCCCTCTCCTTTTCCACCCCCCTTTTCACTCCTTATAGTCTTATTTTTCTTCTTTTCACCATAAAGTTGAGAGAGCCACTCTAGATCCTTAGTTTCGTTGGTCTCCGGAGGCTTGAACTTTAAGAGCTCATCTTCAGATGGTGTCACACCCCAGCAGTTTAATGAATCTAAAGATATTCTTTTGTATAGATATCCATCCTTGAGCATCATCCCGTCAAGAAACTCAAAAAGCTTTCCGGTCTCCCGGTCACGTCTAAATTGCATGAGTGGTCGAAATTCCCTGCAAAAACAAAAGAAGAAAAACCCTAATGTCAATGTACCCATACAGGGAAAAACATAATAAAAGCAACAAGTTCTTTCTCATTACTCAAGTTCACTAGAGTTGATCAATCGGGGTGCAGGATTGGCAGTTTTCTTTGCAGCAACTCCTCCACTCTGAAACGAGAAGACATATGAGAGGGAGATTCAAACTCGTTATCTCTTAGTCATAAGCACACTTTATTTCTTTTTCATATTACCAAGAATCAGCACTTCGCTTCACTACATACTCAAGACACTCTCGCCCATCCCAACATAAGCACGCACTTTATATCAATTGAATTCTGCTCTTTTTGACAAAATGTATTTGTAACATTTTTATATTTAAATCTAAAAGGAACCAAGAATATATATAAGAAACTCGAGGCAAAAAAACCTGAATTTTAAATTGAACTCTTCCATCATAAAATTTATTGCCAAATTCATTCCTATGGTAGAACAAATTAGTGATACTACTTGCAATCATGCCCATCCTTCCCTACTATAAACATAATTTTATAGTGGATGGAAAAATTTGAATTTCAAAATCTCTCGCTTCTCTCTAAACCCTAAATTGCAATTTTGCTATTCCCTCTATCGTCATTCTCGCTGGCGCCGAGGGAGCACGCCTCCATTTTGATCGTCGTCAGCCACTCACCATCTCTCTCTTTTTCTTCCATCTTTGCGTTGCTTCCTCCCTCACTCCGGACTTCATCTACCTCCCCCTACGTGACTCACAGCTTTCTTCTTCATCCTTCTCTTTGATGGCCTTCTCTTTGATGGCCCTCAACATCTCTCAATTGCGAGAAACCTTGTGCGTTACTTGGACACACGATGCAGCATCTCGTCCCTCCTCTTTGACCCACGGTTCATTGTGGTTCTTCCCCTTCTTGATGATCAAAACAAACATCGCCCTCTTCCTCAATGATTGAAGACAACGACATTGTTTTCCCATACGTTTGAAACAAACGACATCTTCTCCTCTTGATTTAGCAGAAGGCACGTCATCGAATTCTTTCTCTCTCTAATCTGATCCAGTATAGAAGCAACAATCCCATCCGCCTCCTCAACAACAAATCCTCTTCCCTATATGAGGTGTTCATCATCTAGCTCATCCACCAAGCTCTATTTAGATGCGGAGATCAGATTGATTTACAGAGAACCAAGACTGCAAACGAATTTGTGGAACGAGGGCAAGGGGATACCCTAGAATGGACTTGCACGGACCATTTGGTTTAACAATGAGTGGTTCTATTGGCACAAGCCATTTAGGATTGCAGCATCGAATTAGGATGTCTTGAAAGGTCCGAGATGGAAACTGGATCCATTTTCTTCATTTTAGTTTGTTTCTACTTTCTCTTTTGATTGTAATGGATGTTAGACTCTTGCTTCTCTCTTAACCTATCTATTGTTTTTGGCTATACACAACCCTTCCTCCCATTGTAACTTTCTCATTATATCAATGAAAAGGTTTTCGATTTCCAATCAAAAAGAAAAATTATAGTGGATGCAAGTGAAATTGCTTTAGGAAGCTGCAAACATAAAGACTTAAAGAAAGCATTAAATTGCCTAACCCTAGTTCTCCAAGACGCTCTTGACCACTAGACCCAACCATGATGGTTTGATAGATATAGTCTTTAAGGAAAAAAATAGCTACAGTTGAAAAAAGAAAAAGAACCCGCACTTGACCACTACTGCTGATAGTTAATCTGAAAGCCTGCAATCGCGTTCTTTTAGCAAATTAAATTTGCAATTTTATTAGGAACTTGATGCTGAATGGCATAAGATTATCGTAAGTACGGTATTAATCCCTTTGAGGAGGGATCACGTGGGGGACATGAAACTTTAAGGAAATTATGAAGGCATTACGAATGAGTGTTTCTTCTTTCCTGGCTATATGGTTTCCCACGTGGAGGAAGGGTCATCAACTATTTTCTGAGAAGACATATAGAGGTGGAAAGAACCCTCCATTTCGTTTTTCCTAATCTCTATCATTTGTTCTCTCTTAAATATCAGTTGTTGAAAACCCTAGTTCTTCTCCTCGTTTGGGATTAAGTGTGTTTGATTGAGTGTGTTTTAACTAATAGGGAAAGTGAAACCTTGCAAGTCATAGATTTTTTATCTTGGGTTGTGGTCGTGGATACTCAGTTTGTTCCTATCAGAAGAGATATTTGAAGTCTTCACTTGGGCAAAGAAAGTGGAATAACCCATCCCCATGATGGTCCCAATATAAATAAGAAATAGAGAAATTATATCACATTCTTGAAGCAGTTCCACTCCAACTTACTCAAACACACAACACAAATCACCACCACCAAATCCAAATTTCAAATTCCACTCTCTACCCCTTTAAAAATTCCAATTTCTCTTCACGAACTCTCAAACTCCATTCGCCAGTTGAAGGCGAATGTGGTTCTCCCACCACTTGGGTGAGCTTCAGTTGCTTTTTGCATCCGGCCACATCTCCAAAATCCTATCGTCAACAATCAACCTCTGATCAGAATTAGAGAGCCATTGCAGAGAAGGAAAAGATTCTCAAGCAATGCGGCAAAAACTAAAAGAGATGAGGCAGTGGTGGTGGAGAAGATGGTGTACTTGGGGAGAATTTGACATGCAGAGGAGTCGAAGATCAAAGTTTATGAAATTGATGGAAATGAAAACACCAAAATACGTATATTTCAGCGGTGTCTATTAATGCTTTTCAATATTAAATAGTTGCTGGACAACATCGCTTAATTGGACCATTTTGAAACCATGATGGCATTTTTAGTAAAAATGCCATTCCACAAGAGGACAAAAAATCACCTCATTTCGACAAATAGTATGAAAAAACCCTTTTTTGACGAATGGTGTTAAGAAGAACCCCAATTTAACAAAAATAAGAATTCTCTTTTCTTAATTGTTAGTCAATCTTCTACTTTGTTGGGCTCTGCATTTGCAACGCTTTGGAAGGTGAAAATCCAAAAAAAGGTCAAGTTGGGTAAGACAGTGAAGTTCATGCCCTTTGTGATGGGCCTGTAGTGTTGTATGCTTTGCAGGAGGAACATGGAGGATCTTCACCATGTGTATTGGAAATATGGCCAAGTCGGAATATGTATTTTGATGTAGACTTAACCAGGCCTAGTTTTTGTATAGATATGATATGGTTATTGAGGGTTTAAGTGATCCTCGTTTAGGAAGAAAGTCACATTTTTGTGGCTGGCAAAGTGAGTCCATGCTATTTTGTGAGGTCTTTGAGGAAGAGAAAAACAGAATCTCTCGTGGTCAGGACAGTTTTCCAAATGATATTTGGGCTCTCATTAGATTCAATATTGCTCTCTGGGTCTCAGTAACTAAATTGTTTTGTAGTTATTCGTCAGGTTGGATCATTTGGGATTGAAAGCCATTTTCATAGGCTACTTTCATTTTTTGTGGCATTTACTTTTGTATATCCGTGTACTTATCAATTTTATCTCAACGGAAGTTCGGTTTTCACGAAAAAAATAGTGAAGATTCAAATAGGTAAGCATTATCTAAATCTATAAATGGAATAGGCCAGGTAGCGCCAGTAGGGAAATACTGTAATGGTTTCCAGTACTGTAGAACCATATAACAAGTAGAATAATACTACACACATTCAAAATATAAGAGGTCAAAAGGTAAACAAAACTTCATACAAATTTTTCAGCCAGAGCTTGAATATCAATCCTTGGAATTAGCTTCACTGTCGCTCTCTTGCGTGCATTGTTAACAGCAACAATCTACAGAAATCACTTGGTATTATTTTTTAACAAACAAAGGAGAAAGTAGTGTTAAAAAATGTTACAACTCACTCTGCCTACAAGTTAGTAGGCTCTACCTGAGCGAGGTCTCCCTTGTATTTTCCACTTTTAACACGGGCCATAGTACCCACAGCTACTTCACTAACTCTACTTCGGACAGTAAGCAACTGAGTGATGTCATTTTCGGGAACAGTAGCTATACGGGTAGAATTTATTCCACTTATGCCTTTACATGCCTGGATCCAGAGTTAACCATCAACCTTTATACTAATTACTGACTACAGAAATTATGCTAGCACTACCAGAAATTATGCTAGCGCTACCAGAAATCTCAGGTTACCTCAATTAAATCATACTGCCTTGGAGCTTCAATGTAAATAAAACCTTTTATATGCTCCACACAAAATGCAGATTTTATCTGGAGCTTGGTACCAAACGAGTTCAAATCAACAAATTTCTGCATAAGACAAAAAACTGAATGCCGCTCACGCCCAGCCTACAAAGAAAAATTACAGATCATATGAAGTTAGAAAAATGGAAATGAAAATTGGAAACTCGATCGTCAGCTCTACAATTTCTATCCACCGTTTAAGCAACATACCATGCATTTAACCTTCCATAGAGAGATGGTATCCCTGGCAAACTGCTGAGGAGGGTTTCTTCCAGTGGAATTTTTGTTCTCATAAATTTCTTCAGCAAATGTACCAGGTCCAGATCCTCGAGTGTAGTGTTCCTCCATCATTCTATCAAATTCTTCTTCATTTAGTTCCTCTTCTTTTGGGAAGAATGGAATATTTTGAACTTTTGCATCATCGTTATTGAATGCTGGTAATTGCTCAAATTCTTCCTCCATGAAATCTATTTTAATCAAATAAGAGGGTTTAGTAAAAAGAAAAGGCTGTCTTGAGGCAAAACCTCTTCAAAAAGCAGCAGTATGCTCCAATTGAGATGTAACAACATTGTCTTTTTGTTAGTCATGGAAGAAAAGAAAAAAATGACAAAATTCATTTCAAAAAATTCCTATATGAAATTGTTAATAAATAAATAATCCCATACGAAATTGTTATAAAACAAATTACATGGACGACGGAATTCCCATACAAATTTGTTATTCGTCTCATGGAATAGAATACGACAGTTGCTTAGTTCTGGTTTATAAAGTTCCGGTTGATATAATTCTCTATTTGTTTGTAGTTTATTCTCAGATATCTTCTCTAAAACTAGAAACAAACCAAATAACCTTGTGTTACAAAGATACTAGAGGTGATTATACTCAAAGTACAAGAGGAATTTGACAGAAAACGACCAACAAAGTCAGGGCCATTGCCAACATAGAGTTCCAAAATTACTCCATTCAATTCAACCAGTAACAAATTTTGGACAACTAGACTAAAAACAAATCCAGAGATCTGCAGCCGATACACTACAGCCATCTCAATCGATATCGCTAGAAGTAGGGGAGCGGACACTGAGAGCGGGCCTCTCCACATGTTCGGCTAAAAGTGTCAGAACTATGATGAATCTTCAGAATGGAGAGAAAAAAAAGTTTCACAAATGAAATCGTTTGAGTAAAAGTTGTAGTACAACAAGCTTTCTCAGAGAAGGAAAAGAGTTTTAGCCGGATCATCGATGACGAACACACGACCCTAAACGTGACAAATTACTCATCAATTACTTCTAATTGAAAGTGCCCAAATCAACATCACCAAAAAAAATAAAACCCTAGACACAATGTAGAGCAAAAAATTAAATAAACAAAGAAAAAAGCTCCAAACGACGACGATCATTAAATATAGGGATAAAAGAGAGAATCTACCATGAAGAAAATCACTATCGTCACTATCGCCACCGACTTCGGGAGCGAAATCCTCGAAGAACTGGAGGACGCTCCGGTCCCTCCTCTTGCGAGCGGCGGAGGTATCAGTGTCATCGCGAAGCTTGCGCTTTCCGGAGGATGTGTCTTCGGCAATCCCCTTGCCCTTGGACGCCATTGCTAGGGCGGAGAGAGGAAGGTTCGAAATTGGGGAAAGGAAATGTGAAGAAAGAGAAAGAGAAAGGACATGCAGATTCAGAGAGAAAAATGGAGAATCGTCTTCCACTCTGCTCTCAGGGCTTTTCCGTCGATTTTCTTCTACTCATGCGCTTTCGTTCTTCTTCTTCTTCTTCTTCTTCTTCTTCTTCTTCTTCTTCTTCTTCTTCTTCTTTTTTTTTTTTTTTTTTTTTTTTT
>JBBMEG010046769.1:0-11252 GCA_037832605.1 Cyclanthera cordifolia
TCTTTTAGCTTTGTGTTTTTTATAATAAATTTTTATTTTATTATTTTAAAATATATAGAGGATTACTCTTAGAAATATTTTAGACATGTAAATGAGAATGTTAAACTATATTTTCTTTATAAAATCATATTTACAAAATATTTAAAATTTACGATATTATAGTTTCTCAACTTTTGAATTAAAAAAACTCTTTGCTTCTATTTTAGAGAACTTGACAAAATTGCAAAAAACTTTTTTTTTATGAAATAATTATCAATGTGCTTATATATTTGGATTAAAAAACTTTGCTTTTTTGTTGACTTTAGTTATATTTCTCTTTTTTTTTCTCTCTTTTTTTTTTTTTTTTTTTTTTTGTTGAGCATAATGTTTCTCATCGAATTTTGTCTCAATTTGAATTTTTCATAGTAAATTTGATCATTAATTAAATTATTTCTTATAAAAACAATAAAATTTTATAAGTATTTTTAAATGTTATTAAAAGTGTTGATATTTAATTATAATAAAAAAATTACAATATTATTTCGTTAATTTATTTGACATTTTTTTTAGAAGAAAAAAAGTTTGGAAACTTTTTAGTTAATAGATTCAAAGTTTGGTGATAGGTGAAGGTAAGAGTGCAAAATCAAAATTTTAACATTTGAAGATAACTTTTTTATTATATTTATATTTTTAAAAATTGACTCCAAAAACCCGAAGTAAACCATAAGGACAAGTGGGGATGTGTGGCCCGAAAGTTGGATTAAAAGTATTAGAAAGTGTGGTATCTATCTCGAAACCAATTGGTTACGAGAAGATTGGAGCAACTCACCTTATCTTATAAATGTGTTGAAGAAACTTCATCTTTTTATTCAGATGGCTGACTCGATTGTAAAACTACTTTTTTTTTTTTATTGCAATCATTGCTCGTATATACTTAAGATAAATCCGCATTCTAAATATTAATTTTAGATTGTCTTAAAAACTACATCTAAACAAGTTTTTGACTTTAATCATTACTAATCGATACTTCTAAATATTCAAAATAAATTTCATTCTAAATTATTCTTAAAAACTAGATATAAACAAACTTTTAACTGCAATCATTACTAATCAATACTTCTAAATAACTCAAAATAAATTCTCATTCTAAATACTAATTTTAAATACTCTTAAAAATAACGTTCAAACAAGTTTTTGGCTGCGATCATTACTTCTAAATACTCAAAATAAATTCTCATTAATTCTTAATATTCTTAAAATCTCAGTCTCCATCCTTCTTGGAGGGGTGATTTTCAAATCATAAGAATAAATTAAATGGAGTTATAAATGGGTAATATGGATTTGTTCACAACCTAAATTGTTGGGATCCTAATTACATTTACTTTCATTAATAAGTAATAAACTTTCACTTAAATTAAAGTCGGTGAATTAAAAATCTTTAATATTTTAATTTTTTTGAACGAAGATTTGAAGGAGAAGAAAACTTCACAATAAGAAGAATTTTTTAAATTAATATCTTTATTATATTGTATGAATTTTATTTTCATTCTCAAATTTGATAAATATAATAAAATAATGAAAATATAAAACTGAATTTTTAAAAACAAAAATGAAAAAAATGGGAATAAAAAATCTACAAATTAAAGAAAGTGTATTAAAAAAAACAAACACAAGAGATTTTCCCTTTTCTTTTATTTTAATATAAATTACAGAGGTTGACCAGGATCGAACACGTGACGTAACAAGAGATTGTCCTATAGGAAGGGCAGTTCCCATAAAGTATCATACCTTATTTTAAAATTTGTATTTGGGAACATATCATCGGAACCCAAGTTATCAATCAATTGCACCATCTCTTGCGAACGGTTATGTAACAAGAGATTTTCCTATAAGAAGGGCAGTTCCCATGTTTTCTTTGTTCAAACATAGTTTGTTTGTTTTATTTTTTTTGTAATTTGGTTCCCCAATTTTTTCATTTTCAATTTCATTTGTGATGGATTGTTATTTTCATAATTTGGTTCATATAATTTTCTTGCTTGTATTTTTAAAAACAAAATCTAAATTTGATTAATGCCTCGTTTGATAACATTTCGTTTTTTGTTTATGTTTTTGAAATTTAAGCCTACAACTACTACTCCAATACATAATTGTCATGATTTTGATGTTTACATCTTGTTTGTGTTTTTAAAAACAAAACCAAAATTTAAAAGCTAAAAAAAGTAGCTTTCAAATACTTGTTTTGGTTTATGAAATTTGATTATGATTCACATCAAGAAGATGAAACATATGTAGATAATTTAAGTAAATACAAACTTAGATTTCAAAAACAAAAAACGAAAAATTAAATAATTATCAAACAGGAACTAAGGTCTCATTTAGTAACATTTGTTTTTTGGTTTTTTGTTTTTGAAATTTAAGTTTGTATTTACTCAGACTTTCTACCTTTGATTTTATCTTCTCTCAAGAAACTACGTGAATTCTAACCAAAATCCATGAACAAAAACAAGAATTAATTTGAAGCTATTATTTTAGTTTTAAATTTGGGTTTAGTTTTAAAAAACACAGGTAAGCTGTAGATATCAAAGACGTGAAAAGTATTAGTTGAAGTAGTATTGATAGACTTAAATTTGAAAAAACCAAAAACAAAAAATGAAATTGTTATCAAACGAGACCTAAACAAAAAATAACTTCTAAATCCTTGCTTTGATTAATGAAACTTGATTAAAAATTCGCATATTTACTTAGAGAAGATGAAATATAGGCAGAGAAATGAGCTTAAATTTTAAAAACAAAAACATTAAGTAGTTATTAAATGTGACATAAATTAGTGGTAAAATGTAACCATAAATTTTGTTTTACAGAGAAAAACCACCAGCATTGTAAACATAAATAAAATAAGGTTACAATATATTTACCAAAGGAGATATGAAAGAAAAGTGTGGTTTTTGTGTGGTTTAAAAAAGAAAAAACCAAAGATGTGGTTCGGTTTTTGATAGAGAAAATAATTTGGGTTCAGAAAATAATAAGAACATTAACTTATTTTGGTATGAATTTGGGTGAAATTAATTGGTATATTAAATAGAGGAGTTTTATTAGGAAATTATCATTGAATGTCATTTAAATGAAGAGTTAGAGAAGGAGATGACTTATTTGATATGGTTTTGTCTTTAGTACTATTCAATAAAAAATAAATAATAATAATAAATAAATAAAACTGATTTTGACAATATATTTTTGAAAAAAAAAAATCCATTTTGATAAATGGTTTTGAAAAGGGACCATTTGACAAGAAAATAGACTACATGTTTGGCCTTTGGACAAACCTTGAGTGTGGGTTGATCAATCACTATAATTAGTTCAAGCCTTTTGCCAAACCTAGAACACTAACCCTAACTTTTCCAAAGAGCCTAGATCAATCTGTAAAGGTTGATCGATCGAAGTTTCGGTGAGCCAATGACCGAGGACGACTTACAAAGTTTGATCGTGTTGGTTGATATAATTAAAATTTATTTCAACCAATCAATTTAAACTTTTGGTTTAACATAAATCAACATATATTGACCATAAGCTTTTGTTTATGGTTGGTCACCAAAGGTCGAAAGGCATGAACCTTGATCGACTTTCTTCGGTAGATCGCTTGACCAATTAGGTTTGACCCATTAAAGGCAACTCTTACGGGTTGTTCGGTTGATGTTTTTTGTTATTTTTATTTTTATTTTATTTATTTTTTTATGTGTTTGGGTGTTTATGGAGATTTTTTTTTATTTACTTCAATAGTTTAACCGTGAACGTCGAAGGACGAAAAAGCTACTGTTCAAATTCTCACCCCCAGTTGTTGTAATCTTAAAAAAAAAACAATATATCTTTTACTACAATTAACGAATTTAGATTTCTAAGTGTGACGTATATTATATAATATTCATTGGTTGGTGGTAATTAACTAATCAATAGTTCGGTTGACACTAAAGCTACGTCAGCATCCACTCGATCAATAATTTAAAGTCTGTTTTATATCACATTATATTTTAATTAACTATAGGAGTGGAGTGGGGCCTCCAAAACCAAACTTGTGGGAGTGTATATCGGAAGGCTAGAGAGACGTAATGTAATGGATGTTTGTTTGTTTGTTTGTTTTATTTATTTATTATTCTTTTTTGTCGTCATTGGGTTACCCGTTAGAATCGTGAACAATCCAAAGCGATTTTGTTGTTAAGCTAACTTTGGCGATCCTCTCCATTTTCTCATTTCCAATGAGACACACAAAAACAAACCAACCAACCAACCACCCACCAAATTCAAATTACTTTTATCTATTAAACAACAAATTTAATTTAATTCCTAACCTTAATTTTAACCCTTTAACCTATGGAACTAAAGGGGGTATTTTTGCTTTATTTACCTACACTCCTTGTATAATTAAATTTTCTCTAATTACGTATTCACTTTTAAGTTTTTGTTTAAAAATGTTTCTTTGATTTAGTATGAACGTTATCTCAAAATCAGTTACTAATTGAATGTGTTATGAACACCTGCTTTATGAAAAGCGTCATTTGATGTACATGTGTGAGACTTGCCAAACAATGTTAAGTCAATAAGTCTTCCATATTGAGGACTTTCGTAGTGAAAGGTTGGGAACTCTACATTACAAGAAGGAATTCACGTGTCTTCTAATATTGAGGAAGAGGTAAAGTTGTTCCCTTAAGAACTCATTCTGGGGCTTGAACAAAGAGTACTCGCCTCTCATTAGTCTAAGAGGATCCTAGTTTATAGTGAGACTATAAATAACTTGTTCATTAGACGAATCAGTAACGCTTAAGGAGAAATATGTAATTACAGGGATATAACGGATTTCTTGTCCCAGCTGTGAATTATGAACAAGCTCGTGAAGGATCAAGCATAAGCCTTTAGTTAGTTTGTCGTTAACAAATAGTGATTGGATCTCGGGTCGTTTTAGCTTTCAACCTATATATTGACCAATCTTCGAGCTAGCTTATACATGTTAGCACATTGTTTGATTAGAGAGTGAATTTGAAGAGTTTAAATTCACAGATTAATTATGTTTGACATAATTAATAGAAGCTTAAGTTTATTGGTTAAACTTAGTTATTAACCTATTGAATATATTAAGTTAATATTTATTGGATAAAAAATTAATAAGAAATGATTATTTTATTGCACCAATTTATCGTGAATAGTTATTGAACAATTATGTAGGAAAATATGATTAATTAATATGTTTTTGGATAATTCTTAAAGAGAAAAAATAATTAATACGTAGGGCATATTAATTGAATTAATAATTATTGCATAGTTAAAAAGAGAATTAATATATTGGATATATTAATTGGACATTTATTTGTTAAATGGTATAGATGGAAGATTGCTGATGCTATGAGAGTATTGATTGGTGACGATCCTTGAATAGCTGGAGAAGAGAATCATTATGCCAACACAATTCGACAATACTAGAAAGATAAAGCTGTCGAGGAGTTGATTGTAGAGGACCCAAGGTAGAATGATCTTTCTATAGCTATTAATACTCCTCTAAATGGGATGTGTTCGAAAGAAAAGGTTATTAGGGATCATAGCCCCAACAGAGGTTATTAGGAATCATATATAGCCTCAATAGAGTTTTCTTTGTTAAAGCGATTTATCAATTGGCTACTCGTATGAGCGTTGGGTCTGGTCCTTCTTTTGATGTCACCATGGGCTCGTCGGTTTGGTACTCACTTTGAAGTACTAATGTTCCTCTAAAAGTTAAAATTAGGGTTTGGAGATTGTTATCTAGCTAATGCGGCTCTGACTAAGTGTAATATTTATAAGTGTGGCATTAACATTAATGGTATTTTGCCCTTTTTGTGGAAAGAGCAGAGAATCTAATATGCATATTTTGAAAGATTGTAAAATTTCTGATCGTATGAGGTTACTTTTCTTTTCGTGGTTTATTGACTTATGTAGTTTTTTTTTTTTTTTTTTTGGCTAGGAGCAATGGTTCCGAGTTCTTAGAGGCTTTTTCGTTGGATTTCTAAAGAAGATCATTATATTTATTTAATTATTATGTAAATTAAAATAAAGTCTAAATTGGGTGTAATTATCTATATGCATTCTAAAATCATTAAATAACTATAATTCTTAAAAGTAAAACATGCTTAAGGTTTAAATAGTAAAATAATCTCCGGACAAGAATGTAATTTAAATTATAACAATGTAAACAACTGAATTGGAATATCAGAAATAAAATATTAAACATGCATCCCTCATGATAAAACAGTCTCGTCCAGCTCTTCCATTTCAGCATCACTGAGTACTTTAAGGAAAAAATAATAAGGTGAGTATTGGAAAATGCTCGGTAAGAACCTCTAGGATATAAAATGCATACATTAACTTAGGGTGAATTCCTTAATCTAGGAAAGACGTGAATTCCTTCTTTGTGACCCTACTGTCTAGCTACTCATTAAGACAATCCCCAACATGAGAGATTTATTGACTAAGTGTTGTTTGGATGGTCTTACCCATGCACATCGAATGACGTTTTCATAAAGTAAGAATTCACAACCCACTCAGGATTAAGATCACATCGTCATATGATCATTCTTACCGAAGTAGTTGATGCGAGTTTATTGGTATGAGCCCTGGGATTTGTAAATGGTCAAACCCTTTTGAGAGATACTGGAAGCTGAATACATATGTTTTTTGTTTCCTTTAGTCGAAGAGGGAGTTTATTGGAATGTGCGGGATTGGAGAGATATCTAAAAGTTGTTTGATCAGACAGAAGGGTTAAGGATTTTTCTATCAAGTAGTTGAGGGATAGTTGTGAAGAAAGAGCTCAAGTCTATATTAAGAACCAAAATCTTGTGGCTCCCTCGCATTCTGGTGAAATCTAACTCTGTTAATGTCATCCACTCTATTATTGGTGATTCTTCAGACTTGTATGAGTACACCAATATAGTTGCTGACATTAAGGAATTAACGATGGTTATAGGTTACGAAAGTGTAACAAGAGACTGGTTGCTTAGCTAAGCAATTGTCGAGGAGAGTGACTCGTCTTGGAAGGAGAATCTCTCCTTTAACAATAAATCCATGATAAACGATGATCATGTTCCTTGGTTTGTTGGTTGATTTGAATGAATGATTTTTTTCAAAAAAAATCAAAAATTAATTTTTTTTAAATTGAGTTTATACAACTATTTATAACTATTTAACATGGAAACACAAGAATTGTTTTTGCCATATCACGTGCTAAGTCCCATCAATCCCTCCTCTATTATAAGACCACACCGGCTTCTCAGCCTCCGCCGTCGACGGCGGCCGGGAATCGACCGGTAAAATGATCGGTTCATGGCTAACCCTAAATTTTCTCTTATGGGAACTGTTTCTAAGCTCTGTAGTTCATTTAGCTTACGGGCTCTACATTTTCAGCTCCGCCGTAGCCGGCGATGTTTCAGAGGCTCTCAATTTATCCTCCCGATTTCGCTTTCGAAAGCTTAATTCTATAAATTTTGAGCCTATAAAATTGGTTGAAACAAAATCGCCGAAGAATCATGAGCAGATTCCTCCAATTGTTTTGGTTCATGGGATTTTCGGCTTTGGAAAAGGGGTTTATATTTTCTACGCATAATCGCTTTCTATTTCTGACCCATTTCTGTTAAATGTTTTGTTTGTTTGATTTAATTAATTTCATTTCAGAGATTGGGAAGCTTATCATATTTTGCTGGGGCTGAGAACAAAGATGAAAGGGTTCTTGTGCCTGATTTGGGGTCTTTAACCAGCATCTACGACAGGTTTTTTTTTTTTTTTTTTTTTTTTTTTTAAATCAAATTGATGATGTTTTGAACTTTTTTGTGATGTTTTTATTTTTTGAATGTTTGGATGTTGACTTGGATTTGGAATCGGGATTTAGGGCTCGTGAATTGTTTTACTATTTGAAAGGTGGACGAGTTGATTATGGTGAAGAACACAGCAGAATTTGTGGTCACTCGCAATTTGGGCGGCTCTATGAACAAGGTAAATTTGGTTTTATCCTTTCTTTTTCCTTTTTCTGTGATTAATTAAAATTAAAATTACTGTTTCTTGAATTTCATTTTTGGTACAACAAAAATGGTTATTTGTGAATTTCCCTCCAACTCAGTTGACTTGAGTTGCAAAAAATGAGCTTAGTGTAACGGTAATGCTTGTTCAGTACATGTTGTACATGGCCGCATATCCGTTCAACCTCGTTTCATTATGTTTTCATATTATTTTGTCATTGTTGCATATTAGGATAGTTTCATTTATTTTATTCTAGTTCAGACTCCTCGCCATTTTCATATGAAATGATGTCACATCAATTATGTGCCTAAATGTTCTATAGGGATATGATTTTTTGAAGTTTCCTTCTTGCCGAGTTATACGATGAATGCAATATAGTTGAAGTAGTTCTTATTGTGTTTTCGTATACCATTTCAAAGACAAAAGCATTTCTAAAACTCTCTTTCTCCCTTTTTCGAAAACTTTTTCACTAGGCCCGTGATAGAGGTTGCACCAATTGTGCAACTCGCTTTCCATTTTTGTTCGGCTGACTTGCTCGTTGGGTTAGATCTTGTTTCGTACAGTCGTCTGTCTGTTGCCTCTAAAGTGTGACTGTGACACTTAGCTCTTTGTAATTGACATGTATATTCAATTGAGAATAACATTGTTGAATAATCGAATCTCAAATATTGTTATTGAACTAAAAATATTCCTGACTTATGCTAAACTAAACTTTAATCGAATACTTTGAAGGACCTTAGTCAAATTAGATTTTTTTTTTTTTTTTTTTTTGAGTTGTGTGGATGAATTAAGAAAATATTTTTTTGAGTACCGATAAATATTTGAGATCGGGAGATTTGAACTAGCGACTTCTTAATTGAGGATAAATGTTAATGATCGATCACTGAGCTAAACTCAATATGGTACAAAGAAAGGAATTAAAAAGTGTGTAATTTATCTTTAGTTCAATTTCTACTAATTTACAACATCTAAAACATGTATAAAAATCTTGATTATAGTTTAGTTCATGTAATATATCTTGATCATTGAACAATGGTTTTGTATTATTTTACACCTTTTCTATTAACATCCCACCAAAACGTGCGTTTTATAAGTCTGAACATTTGTATTTCTATGTTTTTCACTGGTTTTGTAATTGAGAAATGCAGGGCAGTACCCTGAATGGGACGAGGATCATCCTATTCATTTTGTCGGCCATTCGGCCGGAGCTCAGGTTGCTCGTTTGCTCCAACAAATGCTCGCCGACAAGGTAACTGAAAAAACAGCAATTATAATCACTGTTATGTTATTACAATGATGACAAACCTTTTAGCATTGTTCTGTAGTTGATGATGTTTTTTGGGTTTAATAAATTTTCTACACATTTTCTTGTATTTTGATTTGGTTTGTTGCCTTAAATTAGGCGTTCAAGGGGCACGACGACACTTCGGCGAATTGGGTTTTAAGCATAACAGCCTTATCAGGGGCCTTCAATGGAACCACTAGAGCTTATTTGGATGGAATGCAGTGAGTTTTCTCTAAACAAAACTGATCTTTGCTTGTTTCTGCAATTTTGTTAAAAATATAAAGGATTAATTTGTCAAGTTTGATAATCATTTTTTCTTTTTAAAAATTAAGCTTATAAACTTACTTCACCTATGGATTAACTTGTTCTGTTATCTACTTTTGTTTTATGATGTTTTTAATAACTACACCAAGTGGAAGACTGAAAAAAAAGTTTTAAAAGGTTGTTTTAGTTTTTGGAATTTAGCTAACAAATCAAATATTTCTTTTAAAAGAGGTGAAAACTATTGTGAAAAAAGGATGAGATTTCTTTTTCGAACAAAGAATGGATGAGTTAATCCTTTGATTTTTTTTGTTTGTGAAATTTATGCTTACTTTTTTTTTATCATAATTTTCACATTTCAAAACATTTGCATTCTTATTCAAAACCCAAAAACAATAACTGATTTTTTAAAAACTGCCTTCTTTTTGGGGTTTTTTTTCTTTTTCAAAACATAGGTAAAAGGTAGAAAATAAAACAAAGAAACTCATGGATGAAAGTACTAGAAAATGTGTCATTCATCTCAAAACCAATTGACTATGAGCGGAATAAGCCACCTTATCTTATAAATGCTTGGAGGGCTCTCCACTTTTTCAATGTGGGATAATGAGATCCTCAATAGATAGTAGTGTATAAACTTAAGTTTCAGAAACAAAATCAAATAGTTACAAAATAAGCTCCAAGTGTCATAGAATAGGGCTTTTTAGATTTTTAGGTCTAGTAGTACTTGTCATTTCTTTTCCAATCAATTGTTCACTTGTTAAACTACTTGAAATACTTATTTCGGTTTATGAACATAAATTTTTGGGTTTAATTATGTTGTCTCGTTACTCTTTCGGGCTCATCTTTTCTTTTCAGACCAGAAGATGGGGAAACCATGAAACCTATAAGCCTTCTACAGCTCTGCCGAGTCGGGGTTATAGCTTATGACTGGTTGGACATTGCCTGGCTGAAAAAATACTACAACTTTGGATTTGATCACTTCAACCTCTCATGGAAGAAAACTGGTATTTTCGGTCTGTTAAAATGTCTGTTGGGATTTTCAGGTCCGTTTGCTTCCGGAGATTGGATCCTCCCCGATCTCACAATTCAAGGATCAATGCGGTTAAACCGCAGCTTAACGACGTTTAACAGCACACATTATTTCAGCTATGCGACAAAGCCTGCAAGAAAGATGTTTGGCTTCACAGTTCCTTTTAGCTTCATTGGAATTCACCCTCTGCTCTCTATCAGAGCATTGCAAATGAGCCGATGGCGTTTCCCGACCGAGCTTTCCCCGCCGTATAAAGGGTACCGGTGAGTGTTGCAAATGTGAGTTTGAATTTTGTATGTTGTTTTTGCTTGTGATTGTTTTCAAGTTTTGTAGTTGTGGGTGGTTTTGCAGGGATGAGGATTGGCAGGAGAATGATGGGGCTTTAAACACAATATCTATGACTCACCCTCGTTTCCCAATTGAACATCCAAGCCTTCTTGTTCAGAATGAAGCTGAATCTCAGCCTTGGGAACCTGGCATCTGGTTAGTCTGTTTCTCACTCTGTATCACTCTTGCTTTCTCTCGAAATTTCGATCCGGGCCGGAACTTTATCTGAAGTTGATGCAACCCCAACCGCTCGCCTGCTCGCCCTTGGAGTTGTGCGCCTCTATTACCCAAGCAAGAAACTTCATTCAAGCGAGCAGTTGGTTGGTTGCACCTATTGGTGCT
>JBBMEG010046780.1:0-17753 GCA_037832605.1 Cyclanthera cordifolia
ATATTGATAACTCTTCATAAGATAGTTATTTTGACCAATATCTTAATGAAAACTTAAGCACTTTTTTTATAGAACTTGAATTATTTAGGCCTAGATTTACATTTAGAAGGAAAAATCTGTAGAAATGCGAAGTGGTTGAGTTAGATCAAACAACTCGTTTAGTGAATGCTTTTCTAATCTATTGTTACTGTTTAGGAATTGGGACAACGACACGCTTTTTGGTTATGCCATGGATGCGAAGTGATCGCCTTGCAAACAATCAAGATTTCAGTAGAATCGAAACTTAACAAGAGTGAGAATCATAGGACTGGTCGCCACCGACTCAATAATTTTGATGTTCTTCCAACTTTTCGCAAAGCAAGCCCTAGTTTTTCCTATAAATAGTGTCAACAGTGAAGATCTGACTGCTACTCCTAGCACCTATACAACCCCTAAATGTGGACAAATCCGAGCTCCAATTCTGGTGTTTTTTAGGTAATTTCGCCTTGGTTCTGTGAGTTCTTCATGATGAGTTTGCCACGTTGGAAATAATGGCTAGGGGCAAGTTTTTTAGCGTCAGTAGAAGCTTCAATCTAGATCTTTCGCCCTAGTTCTTCATTTTAGTTCTTCATTTACTAATTCCTAGGAGTAATTGTTCTTTAAATTGTCTTTTGAAATTCTAGTTTACTCGTGTTTGTTAAAATATTTTTGCATGATTACTTGATTTGTTCTTGTTAACCATGGTTTATGCTCAATGAAGTGAGTAGCAGTAGTTTGAAGAGGTTTAGTAAAATTTATATTAAGTTAGGAAGAGGAAGATGCAATATTATTTAAGATGGTTGAACAAATTTTGACAATCCACCAAAAGCATTCTTAGACTCGCTTCAAGAGAAGGAGATTTTAGCGAACAACCACTCTTAATCATTAGAATAACTTAAGAATACTCTTTGTAGGTAGGAATATGTTAGAGATAATCAGTCCACTAATGCACGAATGTTGTAATAAAATTTATGAAAAGGAAGCCATTAGCGATAATCTTAGTGTTTTATCCTTCTTACCATGTTCTACCTTACGCAATGCTAATTACTTTTTCCAAGAAGCTTCTGATCAAGTTTTTCTTTTATGTTGCTATTAAAGTTTTCTTTTTAATATTGTTGTCTTCATTTATAAATCATAAAAAAAAACCAATTTATTTGTTTTAGTGTTGACTATTGAATTCCAATTTTAGTAGAGTGTTTAATTCATATTTTGATGGAAAATGATATAAATATACTTATTACTTGGTGCTATTTAAATGTGTATATTTGCATAATACGATTTTGAAATGTGTAAAACCTTGATACGTTCGATTTTGAAAATGATATAAACATATCTCTCTGTGACAGCTGTAGTATTTAGTTTATGGTTCCCGGCTTTGTATTTACGTTTGGGAATAAATGTTTTTCTAATCTTCTTCACCCCTTCCCAGATGTGTTGCTATTCTCTTTTTTTTTTTTTTTTAATTCTAATTATTGACTTGCGAATGTATAAAGATGATTAGAATAAAAATCAAATATCAGTAATTAATCCCCTCCCCACTTTTTTTTTATTTAGTGTTTTTAGACATCAAATAAGTTAGAAAAGAGAAAAAAATAAAAGTGGATTCAACCTCAATCAAACTCGGACACTGCACTGGGTTCAAAGTGAGAACGAAAATGAAAAGGTCGAGGGCAACGTCATCATACATACAACATACATAAATGAAAATTAATTTGTACCGCAATTCTAAATTTCAAAATCATTGTAGTACTACATTTTTCAAACTGCAACCAAATCTTTCGTAATTTTATTTCAAAGTTATCAATTTATGATTTTTCTTATTTTGTATCAAAAGGATTAAATCCCGAGTCGTTATAACTTTCAATCTATAAGTTCACTAGTCTCCGAGCTAACTCATAATTGACAATATACAGTTTAATTAGAGATTAAATTTGACGAGTTCAAATTCATGGATTAATTATGTGAGATATAAAATAATAATAACGTTAAATTTAATGGTTAAACTTAATTATTTAATATATTGAATAGATTAATATAATATTTATTGGCTAAATATTAAAAGTGAAAAAATAATTTATTGGATAACTAATTATAAATAGTTATTGCATAATTAATTATTAAGAGAACTCAATTATTAAATATGTTAGACATATTAATTTAATAATTATTGAATTGAGCAATATTATTAATATGTTGGACATATTAATTAATTTAATAATTATTAGATAATTATTCAACGGAGAATATTAATTAGGGAAAATTGCACAAACCATGTATAAAGTATGATGTTTGTAATAATTAAATTTATAAACTTTTAATTTGATCAATGGCCTCCCTTAAAATATGATAATTGTTAGAATTAACTTCTTTAACCTAAATTTGAAAGATTTTCATACATGAGATGCTGGTAAATTTGTCCATAAAAAACTTTTTTTTTAATCTCCAAGAGCCTATAATCTCCTAATTGCTTACCTCTTTCATTTTGTTCCCTTTCTTTTGGTCATGGTAGAGGGTTAGACATACACTTCCTCAATGAATGTGTTATAACTTTTCTCATTTTTTTATTGTTTGCCTTACAAAGTCGGACGTGGTGTTGGCGTGCATTGGGAGTGGCTCAAATGCTCTGAGTATCCCATTTTGTAACATTCAATTATTTAATCATAAATCAAAATCGAACACAGTACAATTCAAAATTAATAACTATGTACAAATTAGACGCAGAAATAGAAGAAATAATTGCTTAAAAAACAGAAGAAGAGGAAGAAAAAAAATTGAATAGTTGCATAGTACAATCAATCATATCCCATATAAAATAAAATAAAAACGAACAATTTCTAGGGAAAGACCCATAAAATTTGTTAGATGTGTGAAACCTAATGTTTGGATATCCGTAAAAATAAAATTGAATAATTCCGATGGATGGGTGGTTGTAATCAGTTCAATGTTTATACGAAAAATGAAATTAGTTACGAAATTGAGATTACCAAATTCGAATTAGTTGTAGTGGGTCATTTTTCACAAGCGTAAACGACAAGAGTGAAAGCGTAACATCAGTGGTGTCGTAGTTGAGCTAGTTTTGGGAAAAATGAAAGTGGGTGTTTGTTAGGGGTGTTTTTTTGTAAAATTGTGGAGTGTTTAGAAATGATGAGTTATTTAGAATAATTATAAAGAAGAAATTGTAATAATAGCTGGTTTGTATAAGATTTTTAAAGAGTGATTATAAAAACTCGTTTATAAAATCTCCTTAAACACTCAAAACAAACATCCCCTTAAAGACAAACTTACGCTCCTCTCATACATGAAAATTCTTCAAATTTAGGTTAAAGAGGTTGATTTCAAGAATAATTATATTTTAATTAAAGGAGGCCGTTGATCAAATTGAAAGTTTAAAGAATTGTTACTAACACCATACTTTAGGGGTGGTTTATGCAAGTTTCCTATTAATTAATATGTTGAGCATATTAATTAAATTAATAATTATTAGATAATTATTAAATTTGTTGTGAATGGAGGGTAGAAGGATGCAATTAATGCAAAATGTGTGATTAAATAAAATTTCACATTATTAATCTAATTAATTATCTACATGTTTTTACATAGGTGATTGACATATCGTTGTTTAGATCTAACTCACATTGAACGACTACTTTGATAATTTAGGTATGCTTATGGAAAATATGGAAATTATATGTTACTTGTTTATGGAACCAACAGAGCACCCAAACCTTTTCCCGCAGCACACCACAACCCCCCTCACACTCCTCACAGAAGAGAGAGGTTTTATCGCAAAAGAGGTTTTGTCGGCAAAAAAAGATAAGGAAAAGGCTGAGGTGTTATCTCCAGGTTTGGGCTGTGTTGAAACTAGGCCTGAGCAGAATGGGTTTAAGAGGATGGAAAAAAATAAGCTTGTGGACCAAAAGTTAAAAAGCCCTATGAATGATTATGAGTTAAATTTAGGGGATGCTTATTGGAAAAAGGGGTGAAGCTTCTTGGGATGCAATGAAAAGTGAAAAGAGACTTCAAAAATCAGTGTATAAATTCGGTGATTGGGCTGAAGTCGGGGGTAGGGGCGGAGGAGATTGAGATGAAGATTAATATTGGAAAAGGTGGGATGATAGAGGAGAAAGATGATGGTAAAGGCAACATTAATGTTGACAATAATATTTCTCCTAACAAAGTAGCAATGAGATGGAAAAGAAGAGCTAGGCTTAGAGTAAACCAAGGAAACGACATGGAGGTAGTGAATGAGGGAGAAAATTATTGCGGAACAAAGCATGCTTGGGAGGGGATGGAGATGGTGGTAAATGAAAAGAAAGGTAGATTAGAGTGCGTTGAGATAATCAGCGGGATATCGGCAGAGACCGTTGAGCAGTCTCGCTCGATGCAATGAAAATATTATGCTGGAATGCTGGGGGTTGGGAAACCCCCGGGCTAAACGGGCGCTTCGACATGAAGTGCTTAAAGTTGGTCCTCAGTTAATTTTTTTAAGTGAATCGAAGTGTAATAGTTTGGCGATGGAAAAAATTAAGTTACTGGTTGATTGTGATAGCAGCTGGTGTGTGTCGAGTATTGGGGCTAGCGGAGGTCTGATACTCTTTTGGAACTCTTCTTTGAATGTTAAGATCAATTCCTCTTCTCAGGGGCATATCGATGCGGTGATGGGTGATTATGATGTGTGTTGGAGATTCACCGCGTTTTATGATGTGTATTGGAGATTCACCGCGTTTTATGATGTGTGTTGGACTTTTTTACATAGACACGTGTCTTCATATGCACTTAGGCCACCAATTAAACTTGAGTCTAATTTAATTTTGACTCAATTTCAAAACAAAACAAACTTTTGATCCAATTTAATTTTGAGAAATATTGTCTCAAAAGTTAATTTAATTTTGTCATTAAATTTGAGATAATGATGTAGTGATTGACCGAAATTTCTGAGTCAACAAGTGGTTATTCATCTTTTGGCCACTTCCAAATTGCAAAAATAATAAAAAACTATAACCTTTACAAAAATCATATACCAAACAAGAAACATTTACCTGCAACCTCTAAGTGATTAGTTTTTGTTAGAAAAACATAAAAGATGACTCAATTTTCAGAGGGTATTTTAATTTGAGAATAAGATTAACCTCTCAAATTTAAACATGAATTTCAAAAATTTCTTCCCTCACACAAGGGTGGACGGAATTTTCATCCTCTTTTGTGCGAGGAAGATTTTTGAATTCTAAAATATATCTCATATATTTATTTATTTATTTATTTTATTTGATATTTTTTCCAATTAGTTCCAAAACCATAATATATCAAATATATTAGTAAATAAATAATTTTCTTCAATTAATATATTCAATATATTAATTCTCTACATTAATAATTATCCAAGAATTCTTAATTCAATTAGTATGTCTAACCTATTAATTAACATTCTCCATTTTTATCTAATAATTATTAAATCAATTAATACGTCCATCATATTAATTTATAATTTTCAAACTTAATAATAATTATCCAAAATTATCAACTCAATATGTCTAACATATTTATTATTGAGAAGTTAATAATCATCCCATAATTATTTATAATTATTTTATGTAACACCCTATCCTTAAATTAAATAAAATATATAATTTCATCCAAAATTCAAGAATATCTACCACTTTTACCAAAATATTAGGCTTCCAATTATTTACAAGGTATTCGAAAATGGCTTAGGGAAGCTTGCAAAACATTAACTATCACGAGAATTAAAACTCATGTCTATCATTTTAAGCACCACATTTTGGCAACTAAGGAACACGTGGTTGAACTCCCTGATGTACCTGCACACAAGCCACACGCCTAAATTTTCGAAGACTTATCATTCAATTACTAAGAATCAACAAAAAAGAATCCACCCTACTCCTTCAAAGTAACCACCTGTCTTACTAAAAAAACACCACTTCTCTCTGTTGTCTTCCTTATTGATAAACGCTTCCTTCTTCCTTCCTTGCAAATTATGCAAAAAAGAAAATTCTAGAACAAAAAATGTACCTGTGTAGAAGCTCCTTCCGTTCGATGTTGCACTTCCCCAGCTATACCCGCACCTTCTGCAATCACAAGGAAAGAAAATCTATTTTAATTCATAAATTCCCCTAGATTTAACCCATTCCTTGAATCGATGGTCCAAAATCCCAAGGAATATACCCTCTTCTTTATCTCGGCATACAAAATAACCTTACCTGCTCGATCTCGGCACCACTCCTACAGCGAACAAACTCCACGTTAAGCGTCTGTCTCTTCTGTCGCTGTTCTCCTCCTTGTTCTTCCTCCATCTTTTCCTTCCAATTTCTCTTTCTTTTTTTTTTCTCTTCTTCGACCGATTTTCGTCTCCCCCTTTTTTTTTCCTTCCACGTACCCCTACCTCTCCCTCCACCTCACGTTTCCTTTCCCCAAATCTAACATAAACCCATCCCTTATTTACTCATCTACCCTCATCCTTTTAATCTAATTAAATCCCCACCCCTATTTACACATTAACTATACTCTCAAGGTGTTACAATCCTTCCCCACTAGGGGGACCTTTCGTCTTCGAAAGTATTCAATCCTTGAAACAAAATGGGATACATTTTTTTCATCTCTTCTTCTATTTCCCACGTTGCCTCTTCACTTCGTTGATTGCACCACCACACCTTTATCAACGGTATATTTCGATTTCGTAGGGCATGTACTTTTCTTTAACAATTCTTTTTGGTTCTTCTCTATAACTCAAATCTTCTCGTAGCTGTAAATATTCTTGTGTTATTATATGCATTAGATTTGGTATTGCTTACGCAACATCGATATATGAAACACATTATGCACGATCGCCAAAGCCGGCGGTAGTGCTATGTGATACGCCGCAGTTCCCACTCTTTCATAAATTTCAAATGATCCGACATAACGTGACTTAATTTTCCTCTCTTTCCAAATCTTACCATTCCCTTAATAGGTGATACTTTTAAGAACACATGATATCCCACAACAAACTCCAATTTCCTACGATGATTATCTGCATAGCTTTTCTGTCTCTTTTGTGCACCTTTTATCTTGTCTCAGATCTTTTGTATTATAGATCTTGTAGTTTGCACAAGTTTTGGCCTAATAATCGTCCTACTCCTACTTCATCCCAAAAGATAGGTGTTCTGCATTTTTTTTTTCCATATAGTGCTTCATTGGGTGCCATACTAATTGTTGCCCGATAACTTTTAATATAGGAGAATTCAACAAGATAAAGATACTCATCCCATCTGGCCGATAATTCTAACTCACACGCCCGTAATATGTCTTCCAACAGCTGATTGAGTCCATTTGTCTATCCGTCAGTTTGCGAATGGTTAGCAGCACTTTAATTAAGTTGTGACCCAAATACTTTTTGCAATCCTTCCCAAAACTTTGCAGTGAAGTGTGGGTTCGGGTCTGAGACAATGGTAACTAGAAATCCATGTAAATGTACCACTTCCCTTAAATACAATTGTGCCCATCGCTCCACGATATAAGTGGGTTTTCCAGGTATTAAAAGAGTTATTTTTGTTAAACATTCCACAATCACCCAAATTATAGACAAACCAGTTTTCTTACGAGGAAAACTCTCAATAAAATTCATTGCTACATCCTCCCACTTCCACTCAGGTACAAGTAAAGGTTGTAACATTCTCGCTAGTTTTTGTCTTGTTGCCTTAACCTCCTGACATGTAAGTCACCCACTCACGTATCTGGCTTCCTCAAATTTCATTTCCGACCACCAATACATTTTTTCCAATCAATACATTTTCATTTATCCCGGATGTAATGTGAATATTGAATCATGAGACTCGCACAATATCTCTTGTTTAATTAGCTTATGATCAAGTATGCGTAGTCGACCTCTCCAAATGAGACGTCCATCCGAGGACATGGCATACTCTTTCACTAGTTCTTCTCTTACGTGGTTTCTTATCCGCTGGATTTGCACATACGATTCTTGTGCCTCTATTATTCGCTAACGTAAATCCAACTATATAGACAATTGTGCTAATGTAGCAATTCTTCCCGAGGTTAAAATCACAATTTCAAACTGTTCCAACTCTTTTATAATTTCATGGGGTAACAAGGATAACACCTTATTTTGTTCACCTTTTGACTAAGCGCATTCACCTCCTCATTGGCTTTTCTCGGGTGATAGAGTAATTAGATATTATAATCTTTCACATATTCTAACCACCGCGTTTGTCGCTTCGAAGTTCTTTTTGCGTGAACAAATATTTCAAGCTTTTATGATCGGTTAACACCTTAGTTTTCTCCACATAAAGTTAATCTCTCCCTAACTTGAGTGTGAACACCAGGACCGCCAACTCTAAGTCATGGGTTCGATAATTACATTCGTGGGTTTTAAGTTGACGCGATGCATACACCACCACTCTTCCATGTTACATCAAAACACATCTCAACCCTTTTCCTGAAGCATCACTGAATATTTCGAACTCTCCTGTCTGATCGTGTACGTTAGAATCGACGCAACTAGTAATCTTTTTTTAAGATTATGGAAGCTTATTTCACAGTCGTCAGTCAACACAAACAAACTCCTTTTTTCGTTAAATGCGTAAGAGCCGTCGCTATCTTTGCAAAGTCTTGCATAAACCGCTGGTAATACCAGACCATTTCAAGAAAACTACGCACCTCTGACACACTTCCAGGTCTTGGTCACTACACAACTTCTTCAACCTTAGCAGGATCTACGCCTATACCCTCACCCAATATTACATGTCCTAAAAAAACACCTATGTTAATGAGAACGCACATTTTGAAAATTTTGCATACAACTTTTATTCTCTTAACCCCTGTAACCATTTTTCACAATTGTAATTTGTGCTCCTCTTTCGTTCTAGAGTATACGAATATATCGTCAATAAATACAATAACAAAAGCATCTATAAATTATCGAAACACATGGTTCTTCAAGCCCATAAACACGACTGGGGTATTTGTGAGCCCAAATGGCATTACCATGAATTCATAGTGTTCGTACCTCGTTTTAAATGCAGTCTTTGAGATATCCTCTTCTGCCACCGTCAGATGATGATAACCTGATCGTAGATCTATTTTAGACAACACAGTTGCCCCTTGTAACTAGTCAAATAGATCATCAATACGAGATAAAGGGCATTTGTTTTTAATGGTCACTCTATTTATTTCTCGATAATCTATACATAATCGTAAGGTTCCATCCTTTTTCTTTACAAACAGAACTAGTGCTCCCCTTGGCGACAGACTATGTCGAATATAACCCTTATCTTGCAACTCCTCATTGATCTTTAAAAACACGTAGTTCCGTTTCCTAGTTCCAGTTCATATTTGAAATCCACCCCTTTGCGGGTGGCATTCCTGGTATCACCTCTAGAAATACATCTAGATATTCACATACTACCGGTACATTCACAGGCTACAAACCTTCCACTTATGTTGTTGTTACATTAGTTACCAAACACCAGGCTCCTTGGCTAATCTTCTTCAGTACTCCAAACATTGTTGCCAATTTCAACCCTTTGCTGTTCTCTTTTCCTCTGAACACTACTTTCGGTTCATAAGGCCAGTGAAGACTACTTGCTTTAGGGTTCAGTCTATAACTGCGTGATTTTTTTAGAGCCAATCCATGCCCAATATAGCATCAAAATCTCCCATAAACAATACATTCAACCTCACACTCATCAACTGACCCGACACTTCAATCTGGTCTATTTTAACCCTATCCCATGACAATAGTGTCACTCCTCCAGGAGTTGACACTAAAAAACACACTTCCAGCGTTTCATACTCTAGTTGAGCTTGTTTCACAAATTCCTGAGAAATAAAAGAATGTGTGGATCCTGAATTCAATAATGCATAAATAGAGTGTCTAGCAAGAGATATAGTACCTACCACCACCGTAGAAGATTCTCTTGGCATTTTCGGCTCTATGCAGCATGTACTAAGTTCTTGCCGAATAGCACCCCTTTACCTATAGTTACACTAGTTTCTGCCGGATGTTTACCTCCACATTTCTGTTGAATACATTCCTTGCTGATATGACCATGCTTCCCTCATTTATAACAAACTTTAAGGTTCATGCGTTCTCGACTGAAATGCCCATGTTTTTCCACACCTAAAGCACTCACCAGTACTGACCATGCATCGTGCGCCATGTACCTTTCCACAAGTACCACAACTAGTTTTATCCTTAGTACTACTATCCATCTAGCCTTTCTGATAATCTCGAGTCGATACTTGCAACATCTGGCCTCATGATCTATCTTCCTTTTTTGGCTTACATCACTAGAGCCTGTTGCTGCCTCATCTGCCTGATAATATTATGCGTCAATCAAAGACGCTACTCTAACCGCTGCAACATAATCTGTGGTTTCGAGAGCAGCAACCGCTCCTTGTATCTCTACTCTAAACACTGTAATAAAGCGGTCATTCTTCTTTCCATTAGTATTGATTAACTTAGGACAGAAACGTTCCAAGTCCGTGAGCTCCAACTTTCTTCAACTGTTCTTTCCCTATGTTCCAAGTCTAGGAACTCTACCTTCTTTTTATATCGGAGGATTGGTTGATAGTACTTAGCTAGAAAAGAAACCTTGAAATGTGACCATGTAACTTGTCCATCACCCACATCAATAGACCTCTCAGTATATCTCTACTAGAGTAATGCCCGCTAACTCAACATAAATGTCCCACGGAGCATCTGGTGCTCCTCCGTGCATTTTAAGTACTAAAACACCCTCTCAACGGCTTCCATCCAAGACTCTCCAGCAAATGCATCAAATTCTTTTCCATTGAAAGTATGTGGATCATACTTCCAAAAATCACAGGTACCTTGTCCTTTCTATCATACAACTCTTATCCTGATCGTCTTCTACCCGCTACTTCCCGCCTTACTGCTCAATAACTTTTGTGAATCCTCCATCTTCAGCGTAACCATTGTCGCTTCAACATTCTCCTAGAGTCTTGGGGCTGTCTCCCCTTGTTGGCTCCCTGTAACTGACACTTTTGGCAAAGACGTGGATGTCGTCTACTCCTTTCTCCCCTTTCCATGGCCCCATCCACTTCCACCCTTGTTTCCCGAGGTCATTTCCTATGTTGATAAAACAAAACACCCATCATTCATTTTTTAGTTACAAGGTCATGTGACTTTTTTTTTTTTAATATGAAACAAACTTTCGTTCCCATTTCACACTTCCTCCACCCTAATTACACCCTTCTTCTTTATCTCGGCATACAAAATAACTTACCTGCTCGATCTCGGCACCACTCCTACAGTGAACAAACTCATAGTCAATTAACAAAACATTATTATTCATTCAATTGGCAGGATAGCATTACATATCAACTAAATAATAACATCAATTAGTGAGAACGACTAAATCATAGTCAATTAACCGAGATGACTACGAGTTAATTATTTTTGTTTATTTGTTTCATCTATCATGCAAGCAAGCTATGTAATTTGGAAAAGTCATAATCACACACACATGAGTCAACCCCTTGCTACAAATTAACAATCATTCGAAATAATAAAATATCACAAAATCATGTATAGCATGCTTGGATTGATAATAAACTAAGGCGTTAATTTAATTTTATAAAAAATCAACCACAAATGACAAGAAACAAATAATCATTGGAATCAAAATAAATACTCAAATTTATCCAAAGCCTCACCACACTACAATTGAGTAAAAGTACATTTGAATTAGAAAATAAAACTAACCTATCATAGAAAAAATAAATTAAAGTAATTGAAAACAAATTATACCCAATTTGCTGCCGAACATGAAAAAATTGATCCTATATTGTGTCGAGGCTGTTTGTTTTTTTTTTTTTTTTTTTTCTACTTGCGGTTCCTTGATTTTTTTTTTTTTTTTTTTTCCTCTCTCTCTCTGGCCGCTGTGTGCCCTTCACGCTCCAGAAAAAGCGTATATATACATCACAGTTTCATTTTATAATTTGGCACCGCTTTTTATATTTACTATAAAACTTATACTTGGGTTCTTTAACATACTTTTTAATTAAATTTTTATTTATTTTTTTAATACAGAGGTAACCCCAGACACATTTTACATTCAGAGTTCTATAAAATTTAAATTATAATAATTTTGATAAATTTATAAAATTAAGAAAACCGTATAGAGGTCCGCCATTATTTTTAAACATATATGAATTAGTATCTTTTTTTTATAAATTAGTTAGTTAAATTTTAACATTAAATATTAATTATATTAAAATAAATTCTCGAAAGCCCCGATAAGTTAAAAAATGACCTTTAATTTTAGTGGGAGAAAATCTGGTCTGTTACAATATTCCCTCATAGAAAACTTCTAAGTTCGAATGTTGCCTAAGGTGAGAATAACTCAGCGTAGCGGGAACACATGTCATCTTCTATCTCCCACGTTGCTTATTTAACTGATTAGCTTCTCCGCAGAACTTTGACTAAATTGATCTTGGGTTCCTAAGAACTTTTCTATCTCTGCCTAAATCTTAACCGACTATTTCTCAAAGCTCAAATCCTATTTCAACTGTAACAGTTCGTGGTCTATAACATGAGAAAGGTCGTGCACATACTGCGTGTGCATCGAAACATGGAACAAAAAGTCGTGTACATTAGACATGAAGGGAGGTAAAACTGATCCATAGGCAGCTGCTCGAATCCTCTCAAGGATTTCAAAGGGTCCAACAAAACCTTGGACTAAGCTTTCTCTTAGTTCCAAATCTCAAAGTACCCTTCATAGGCGAAACCATAAAAAAAAATATGATTCCCCACTTCAAACTCCAAATCTCGGCGCCTGACATCTGCATAGCTTTTCTATCGGCTCTGTGCTGTAAGCATTCTTGCACGAATCTTTTGCACTGCATCATTAGTTCTTTGCAACAACTCAAGACCTAGTAACTTTCTCTCTCCTACCTCTTCCGAGAATGCGGGTGACCTGCAACACTTGCCATACAAGACCTCAAATGTAGCCATCTCAATTATAGACTGATAACTATTATTATTGCAAACTCTATCAATTATAACCACTTATCCCAATTGTCGGGAAAACCAAGCACGCAGGCTGTCAGCATAACTTCCAAAATTTGATTAACCTTCTCGGTCTGAATATCAATATGAGGATGAAACGATGTACTGAACATACAAAGGGTTATAAGATCTTTCTGAAGGCTATTCTAGAAGTGCCAAGTGAAACGAGCATTCTTATCTAAGAAGATGCTAACAGGAACCCCGTGAAACCATACAATCTCTTCCAAATTCAACTGCACTCATTTCTCAACAGAATAGTTCAGTACTTCTGATCAATTCAGATAAAGGTTAATGGTTCTTGAAAATTCCGAAATCAGGGCAAAGTTGTTGTATGGCACTTTCATATCACCGTTTGCTTGGTACTGAAGAGGTAATAAGATGTATCAAGACTTGAAACAGAGTTTTTGGTGGAACAATATGAAAAGAGACATAGCGGATTATGTCAATAATTGTTTAACTTGCCAGGAAGTGAAAGCGCCAAGGCAGAAGCCAACAAGGTTGTTGCAATCTTTGATTATTCCATAGTGGAAGAGGAAGGTCGTCTCACAGTCACCACCCTCCTCGACATGTTCCCAACCAAACAGAACAATCAAACCAGGACCCCTCTACTGATCCTTCACAATTTGATGTTCTAACGATGACTAAATAGTCAATCGAGCCAACTGCACTATAGCCTTCTGGACTAATACAATCTCGCTCTATTTAACTCCCTCTGTAGAGGAGCCTTAGTAACCAACAAGGCTGCTATGTGTGAGGTTTTCCTACTCAAGGCATCGAAAACTCTTAATTTTGCAAGTGACGTAGGACTACACCAATTTCTCACTGCCTTAATCTTAGCATGAGCTATTGAAATTCCTTTGCTTGAAACTACATGCCCTAAAAAAGCAACTCCATTCAACCAAAACTTACACTTAGAAAATTTTGCATACAACTAGTTTTGTCTTAGTGCCGATAAAACTTTCCTTAAATGAACCTCGTAGTCAAACTTGGTCCTTTAGTAAATCAAGATGTTGTCAATGAATATTATTACGAATTTATCCAAAAACTTCTTAACTACCCTATCCATCATATCCATAAATGTTGCAAGTGCATTGGTCAAATCTAAAGACATCACTACAAACTCATAATGTTCATAACAAGATCTGAATGTTGTCTTAGGAATGTCCTCCTTTCTGATCCTCAACTGATGATACCTAGAGCATAAATCTATCTTGGAAAATAATGAAGCTCCATGAACCTGGTCAATTAAGTCATCGATCTTGAGCAATGAATATCTATTCATCAATGTCACCTTGCTCCCCTCTCGATAATCAATGCATAACTGCATCGAACCATCTTTATCTATACAAACAACACTGCAGCTCTTCAAGGTGACACACTGGGTCAAATAAACTCTCTGCTAATTAACTTCTACATTGGACCTTCAGTTCTTTCAACTTCGCTGGGATCATTCATAAGGTGCTTTTAAAATAGGAACAATACCATGCTCCAACTTGGTACAAAAATTACTGCTCGGGGTAGTGGTAACTCTCGCAACTCGTCTAGAAACATATCAACAAAGTCTCTTAACATTGGCACTACATCCATTGATAGCTCAGTTTTCTCCTCTCCAAATATTGATGTTAAGTAAACTTATGCTCCATTTGACAATAATCTTCTAGCTTTCAATGTTGAAATGATCTTCGAGCATTCCCCATACTTTCGTCCTTTAAATTTGAAACTAGGTCTCGATGAGGGCCTAAAAATGACTTCTTTCTGACGACAATCATTTATAGCGTGGTTCTCAGACAACCACTTCATACCAAAGATCAAATAAAACTCACTCATAGGTAAGACTATGAGTGTAACATCCAATATATTTTCATCGATAACCAGCTTGCAAGCCTTGACCTTATCACAAGATATCATGCTCACTCCAACCGAAATGGCTACTACTAACTTGAACTCCAAGAGTTCTAACTCAAAACCAGCAGAGTTCAAGAGTTCTAACTCCAAACCAGCAGATAACACAAAGTAGACAGATATGAATGAATGTGATGATCCAAAATCAAACAATACACAAGCAAAATGGCCAAGAATAGGCAAGATACGTGTGACGGCGTTGCCATTATTATCAGCCTCATGTCTAATGGTTACATAAATCATGCCTTTCTGCGGCACCAATCTAGCTGTTGGTAGGTTGGCCGCTAGAGCTGCTCCTTATGTCTCCTGATCACCCTTGTAAATATAACTCTTTGCAAAATGGCTTGGCTTGCCACACTTGTAACATGCTCTAGGTGTAGCGCCACACTGACCCTCTGTGTTTCTTCTCGCACTACCTACAATCTACCAAAAATTGAGGCTCCGCCCTTGACTGGTGATGGTTAGATCTAGGCAGCTGGTAATCAGACCGAGGATGCTGCTATTTTAGTCGACAGCTCTACTAACAGTTTGTCAAAATAAACTAATCATAATTTCGCCAATCACATATGAGTTCCACAATATAAACATTTGTTTAATCAGAGCAAGTATCATTCATAGCACATAAATAGGAAACATCAATAAGTTACACCCAACCCACCCTAGGTATGCTCATAATGACCCACGAAACCCCAAGTTAAGGATATTCTCCCTTACCTTGGCTGATTTCCACTAAGATTGCTCGATTGTGATCGAACCATGGCTTCAAAAAGGGTTAAGGAGTCAAAATTAGCACTTATATCCATCAAAATCGAACTCAGAGCATCGAAATTACCCAAAGTACACTACCTAAAAATTTTCTGATGAGATGGCGGTAGTGCGTGGCCACAACAGTCGCCGACAACAGCTGCGTGTGCAGGTGACGGCGGCAACGCGTGTATCTCATGTGTAGGGGATATGAAACGCTGGTCGAAGTGACGTCGCATGCGGTGAATGGCTAAAAATAGGCTTTGAATTGTTCATGCTAGGCTCAAAACACAAAGTAGGCTTAAGCGATAATGACGAGGCTTGAATGAGGTGTCTACCAATCCAAAGCTATTTCCCGAGGAGATAGCTACAGATGTGGTAGGCGTTTGTCGATGGCAGTTTCAGCGAAGCGTGTTCTGATTAGCCTTCGATCCGCGAGGGTAGGAGCAATTCTATTTCGACACGCATTTGAGACACGTGGCCCTCAGCTGAAAGTCGATGTCGTTACACGAAAACGATGTTGGTGGTCGGCGATGCAATTAGGACGCAATAATTATGTAGAAATTTGCAATAAGATAGCCTCAGAGTCAGAGAACGCACATAAATTGTCGGCGGCTAAATGATTTGAGCATAATGACCTAAAAGTGTTATTTTGTCCTTATTTATAAGTCCAAAATTGTCTGGAAATATTATCAAAATGCCCTAAGGGCTAAAATTAGCTTTAACCTTTTTTCTTAATTCCAACTTTACCCTCTATCAAGTTTAAACTCATTTAAGTACTTTTAAGCCAATATTAATTAAAATAAATTCCCGAGAATCTCGGTAAGTCTAAAACTGACTTTTAATTTAAGAAAATTTGGGCTATTACATCATACATGGAGAAGGCATTCTTGAAAGAACAATGAAGAGGAAGCTTCTTTATACAGAGATAAAAAACTCGCCTGTAAGTTTTAGGTAGAGCTAAACCCCTACAAATTCAAAACACGACTCACATACGTTTTTACCTTATTAAGCTTACAAATAATAAATGTATAAAATCGCCCACAATAATGCCCTACACCCGGGCCTGGGCATAACACACAAATTGCACCTCAATGAGCATGTCTCCTAACAGTTGACAATTATATAAATTTTAAGGCTAAATGTTTGTTCAAGCGATAAATTTTCAATTTAGTTACATATGTTCAAGCTTTCTATTATGCTTCTAAAAAGATAGGGGTCGCCAGAGGTGTCAAGCCTAGATGAAGGGTTTTAAAGAAGCTATTTTGAATTGCAACTTGGTTGGCATGGCGTTTAGTGGTCACCTTTTACTTGATTTAGACATTTGAATGATGATCTATGTCTGCAAGAGCAGTTGGATAGAGCCTTTTGTTCAGACACTTTTTTGTTGTGTTTTTTTTTGTTCAAAAGTGAAGTAGCTTGAGTTTATGAAATCCGACCATTGTTTGATTAAGTTTACTATTAGATCCTTCTTTAGTGTTCGGCCTTATACTGTAAAGAGGATTTTTTTTTTTTGTCAAAGAGGTATGGTTGTCTCATCTAGAGTGTCAGGAAGTTGTTAGTACGAATTGGAACATCGTGGGGAGACCAGGGCGGCTCTTGGTTGTCTGATGTTATCAATAAGTTGTCGTTGTGTGCCAATGCTCTTGTCTTTTGGCGAAGAAGCAAAAAAAGGGATTATGACTTGAAAATAGCTTCGGTTCATAAAGAAATTCAAAAGGCAATCCATAATAATAAGGATACCAACGAGCTTTGTTTGAAGAAGAAATCTATTGAAAGCAAAGGTCAAGGGTAGATCGGCTTAAAAACGGGGATCATAATACTGAATGGTTTCATAATTGTGCATCTAACAAAAGAGAAAACCATATTGAAAGCCTTCAGCGGTCGGATGGAAGTTAGACTGAAAATGAAAATGATATTAAGATTGAGTTGATTACTCATTTTAATAGTCTTTTATGTAAAACAAAAGAGGTTAAGAAGGCTTATTTTATAAGCCTAAATTGTGAGTTCTAAGTGGGCTTTATCTCATTTAGATCTGTTT
>JBBMEG010046811.1:3380-17739 GCA_037832605.1 Cyclanthera cordifolia
TAAAACTAACAATCTCCTAAATATAAAATTAATATATATTAGGGAAATAACATCATTAAATCAACATTTTATAATAAAAGTAATTTAACATAATATCATAGTAGATCAATCAATTGAAACAAATCAATTTTAAAATTTCCATAAAAATTGCATTCAAATAAACGAAGCCAAATTACCTTTTTTTTTTTTTTTCTAATAACAACTATAAGGTAAGATTTTTTTGGTACCCACTTCTTAGGTCTTTTATTGTTAGTAAGTATGAGCATTCTGTTCAATGTTTTTAATATTCAATTTACAAATAATAATTATCAAATTTATGACCAATTTTGCACATGATTAACAAATAAAATTAAGCAAAAATTTATTATTAACAAAATTATTGTGCACATTATTCATCTCAAATAACTTATTTTTGGAGCATTTTTCAATTTAAAGCAATCTTGTCTAACATGACAACTCTACAACAATGACATGTAGCACACATCTTGATTTTATATGCATATTTTTAACACTTCCATGATTAGACACTAATTTAACACTCCATATATTTAGATAGGCATGATCATATATATCAAATATGTCGATCGCCGCCCGCCACCAATTCTCAATTTTCTACTAGTGGAAACTTACCCTACACACTCTAATGAGTGAAGAACATCTAGCAATTCACTACACACTCTCAAAGGAGCGAAACAACTCTAGTAACTCACCATGCATTCTTAAAGGAGCGAAACTCTACTAGCAACTCGCCCTACACTCACAATTGAGTGAAACACCGATAGCAACTCACCCTACACTCACATAGGAGTGAAGCGATGTCATCAATTCACCCTACATTCACAAATGTGTGAAACATCTCTAGAAACTCACACTACACTATTCTCAATGAAGTGGGCACCATTAACAACACCTTGCACTCTTACAAAAGATGAGAATCTTTACCAACTTATATATCACCCTAAAAGCACCACTAATAACTCACACTAGTTTCTTGAACATTCATACAAAAAATAAGAATGTACTCGATATAAAAACATAACTTCTTAGCTTCAAGCCAAGATAGAAATCTACGTTTTACTAAACACTCTGAGCTTAGAGCTCCCAAAACCTACCAGATAATCTTTCACCTAACAAAAATCGCATCGTTTAAGCATGAGTCAACGATCACGTGATGCACACCCTACAATGTCGTATGTTCCTCATCAAAACAATGTCGCTGGAACTTGGTCAACATTTAAGTATAAAGTTTCTTTTTTTAAGCCTTACCATCTCCACCCGATTTTGAAGAAAAAATAGGATGAATTTCATAGAGATGGAGATTAAATTTGACCGCAAGCACAAAATGAAAATGTGATTTCAGTCCCACCCCCACCCCGCCACAATGACATCATTGGCAGTATTAAAAGGATATTTTCTTCTTTTTTTATAGAACAAAAAGACATTGAAATTTTGAGTACGTAAGATTTGATTGGGTCACGTTAGTTGATGCTGTCATGGCGGCCAATAGAATTGGAAGTGGCCCCTCTCCATCCCAAACCATACCTTGACTTTTTACATCCAATTTCTCCCTCACCACTTTATAACACTTTTTCTTATCCATTTCTTCTCCTTCATTCCTAATAATAATGTAGATTGTAAGTTGGTTCTATGACTTTTATTTTAGTATATATAATATATACACACACTTAGAGAGAGGTTAGAAAATTCTTTGAGGTAGATTCCAACTTTTGTATTCTAAAAAACTTTATTTGATGCAAGAAAATAACTTTGAAAAAGAAAGATGAAATCATCTTTACCTTTTCACTTATTTCAAATCAAAGAAAAAAAAAACTACTGCGAATACCAAGTCAATAATATATGAACATGTTTGATTAAAGCAGAAAGAAAAAAAAAATGAATGTGATCAAATTAATGTATGCTAAGATAAAAAAAAAAAAAAAGAAAATTGATAATAAATTGGTGTTGATGGAAAGAGAAGAAAAGAAAATAATAATAAATTGATGTTTTTTTTTTTGAGATAGATATTCACACACTACCCTGGGCTATTCACGTCTGTCCCTAGGCCAACCACTAGGAGAACATATCAAAGGAATAAAGTCTACAAATTAATGTCACAGATAAATAATAAATTGATGTTCGGCAAGAAGTGAGGAAGGAATACAGTTTTTATAATATGTTTTGTATTTATTAATAAAATATCATCTTAAAATTTATTTAGCTTAATTTATTATCTAAATGAGATTTGAAATTTATTACATTTTGACCATTAAAACAATCAAATAAAATAATTAAACAATTTACATAATTAAACTTTGATATTTGAAATAAAATAGATAGAAACAAATTATATATAAACAAATTAAGTTTAAAAACTCAAAGTAGGATTGATTAGAATCAAGAATAAAGTTTAACTAGTTTAATTACTCAGTATTTAGGGAATTTGACGTGAGTAGCACATTTGGTAAGAGACATTATAATTATAACACAAACTTATAAAAAAAAAAATTCATTTATAGCAGATTTTTTTAAAAAAAATTCCTAATTCCGATTTTACCCCTATTATTATTGTCGTTTCTCCCAATTCAATGATCATTCCACCATACTCAAATTCCTTCAAGCAGCCTCCATCTTTCGGTAGCTTTATCAGGTCCACTTCAAATTTCTCTTGATGAGTAGATGATGGCGGATCCTCCCCTGATTTCGACTCACGAGGATGCCTAATATTGAGATGGTACTAGTACAAAATTTTCGAATCCAAATCCGTAAGCGGTCGTGAACTTGAAATCAGACTTGTTTGATTTTGCTGTTATATATGAGATTTTGAGATCTTCGATTTGAGCTTTTTGTTTTGGGAAGACTGCCGATTTGGGGTTTATAAGCTAATAGAAATGAACCTAGTTCGATATTTTGCTTTGATTTCACTCCTTTTCTTTTAGCAATTCTTCCACTTCCTCCTTTTTGTATATTTCTTCTATGTTTGAGGGTTTTTGAACAGAACTCAACTTGATCTTGATGGATGTTGAACTTTGTTTGTGTACCAAATCTTACACTTTTGTGATGTTGTTTTCCCTTTTTGCTTACTTTTACTGCTCATTCTTATTGGATTCCTTTATGTTGAAAACTTTAGGTTGCTTTGTTTAACTTAAACCTTTTGCAATGGGGAAGAGGCCAGGAGACTCCCGGTGAAGATCCCATGGTGGCTTCTGCTTATTCGATTGAGTTTGTGAGAGGTTTATAGAGCGAAGCAGCTACGAATTGCGGTTTCACTCGCGAATTGAAGCTCGTAAGCAGATTCAATGGAGTTTCTTCAGAGAAGGTGAAGGCTTGTCCGAAGATGAAGAAGACAATTACATATAGATCGATCTACTTCAATCAGTATACTGATCGACTTTAATCAGCAGAATGATTGACTTCAATCAGCGTACTGATCGACTTCAATCCGCAAACTTCAATCAGTGTACTGATCGACTTCAATCACCGGACTGATTGACTTCGATCAGCTGACTTCAATCAGTGTACTGATCGACTTTAATCAGTGTAATGATCAAATTCAATCATTATACTGACCGACTTCAATCACACGATTGATTGACTTCAATAACCAGACTGAACGACTTTAATCAGTGGACTGATCGACTTCAATTAGTGTAATGATCAACTTCAATCAGTGTACTGATCGACTTCAATGACTGGGCTGATTGACTTCAATTAGCAGACTTCAATCAGTGAACTGATCGACTTCAATCAACGGATTTCAATTAATGTACTGATCGAATTCAATTAGTGTAATGATCAACTTCAATCAGTTTGCTGATCGACTTCAATCATCGGATTGTTGACTTCAATTAGCGGACTGATCAACTTCAATCAACAGACTTCAATCAGTGTTATGATCGACTTCAATCAGTGTACTTATCGACTTCAATCACTAGATTGATTGACTTCAATCTGCGAACTGATTAACTTTAATTAGCAGACTTCAATCAATGGACTGATTGACTTGAATCAGTTTTTGGGCCAGGGGCTTTTTGGTCACCAAATATTTATGGTCTTTTTAATATACATGCAAAAGCCCCTAAAATGATACCGATCAGAGTTCGAAAATACATACTGATTAAGCTTTTGAAGATGTGAAATGAGAGATCCGAGAGTCTTGAATGAGATAATGGAAATCGATTCTGAGATGGAAATCGATTGATATAATTGATTGAGAGAAAACGAATAGACAAAGAAAAGAAAGGGAGAATCCAAACTTTTTTGAAGTGAGAAATGAATTTTTTTCTTTGAAAAAAGAAAAGGAATGAAATTTTATTAGAAGAATAGGGAAATGTGGATCGTGGATTGTGGCCTTTAAAATTGGGGAGTGGAATCGTGTGGAATGTTTAAAATGATTCAAAAGATTAAAGGGAATGATAGATAATGTTGATGCCGAAAAATGGTCAACGGATATCAACAGTACTTTTTGTATTACCGAGGATGAGAAGCCTGCAAAACGAAAAATACTTTATGCACACCGGTGTGGTGTGAGCAACAGGGCCTCCGATGCCTTAGTAAAAGCTTTATGAGAGTTGTTTAAGATACTTTGGGACTTAGAACAGCTTACATGGATTTTCAGCGTAGTTCAACTTAGCTTGAAATGGAGAATGCTCTAACTTCTTATAGCAACTAGTCTTGTAATCGATGCGGCTCACTTAATGGTGGATTAATGATTGACTGTTAGAAACGTCTTTCATTAATCCGAGAATGAATAACGGCTTAACTCTTGACCGTTACCCTTTGAGGTGTAACGGTCTTCACTTGGAAGTTACTTGGACTCGGTCAACCTTTGCAAGTTCTCACCTTCACGGCCGACCCCTTAGGGTTTTGGTCTTCTTGCTGTAAACCTAGAACGTTTCATCCAACCGGTACACCGTCTCCGAGTGTTACTTGGACTTGGTCGATTCGTCCACAGGAGTGTCCTAACCTCCATGGCTGACCCACTTGGATTAGACTACTCGACCGACCAATTTTCTTGAAGGTCGGCTTTGGTCTCGGTCAACCCTTACGGGTCCTCACCTCCACGACTCGGCTCTAAAGGGGGTAATGGCCCTCTCGGCGTAACTCCTGGAAATTATATGCAGATTCACTCGTTACTTTGGACTTGGTCGACTCCTGGGACAGAGTCATAACCTCCACGACCCATCCTCAAGGGATCTAGGCCTACTGGTTGTAATCTTTGCGCACTGCTACCTTACGTCACAATGGTCCTAAAGAGATTACTTGGACTTGGTCAACTCGTCCACAGGAGAGTCCTAACCTCCACGGTCAACTCAGTCAGATTGGCTCGCTCGACCGAACCTTGGAGGTCGGCTTTGGTCTCGGTTGACCTTACCGGTCCTCACCTCCACTGCTCGCCCCTAAGGGGGTCCTGGCCCTCTCGGCGTAACTCTTGACCGTTATCAGCAGGATAAAACCTACTCTTGCCAGCCCCGGAATGGCCGGAATGGCCTTGGTCGACCCCTAGGGAGGTGAGGCCGCCATGGCCTACCACCGGGGTGTCTCGGCCTCTTTCGACCGACCCTGGGGGGCCGTAGCCTACCTTGGCCGACTTTCAAGGAGGGGCGGAATAGCCTTGGCAACCCCCGTGGAGGCTGAGGCCGCCATGGCCGACCCTCGGGGGGTCTTGGCCTTCTTTGGCTGACCCTCTCGGGTTGAGCTTGGCCGACCCCGGGGGGGGGGGGACGGAAATTGGCCGGCCCACGAAGGTCTAGGCCTCCCTGGACGACCCTTTAGGGGTCAAGGCCTCATTTAGCTGACCCTCGGGATGGTCAGAAAGGGCTTGGGCAACCCCTGAGGGTCAATGCCTCTTTTGGCCAACTCTCGGGGAGGCCGAAATCACTTCGGGTGTCCTTCGAGAGGTTCTAGGCCTTGCTGGATATCTCGGGAAGTATTTTGTCTATAATAGATAACCTTAAAGAGATAAATAGACATCCAGACTTAGTGATTGAAAATTGACAAATTGGGCGGGCTTCATTTTTTTCCATCTACCGGCTTTAATTTATTTGCTTAGGGGGTGGCCATGAGCTTTTTGGTAATTTTTTTGGGCCGTCCAAAGAAGTTACTATATCGACAAATAATTTCAAAATATGTCATACACCAAATATTTATTGTTTTTTTAATACACATACAAAAGCCCCTAGTATTTATATCTATTTTTATAATTCAATTAAAACTTAATTAGCAATCAAAATTACAAATTTCAAATAGACAAAAAATTGAAGCATATGATATATTTAAAAAATACAGATAAATACTAAATTTTTTTTTTTTTTGAGATAGATAAACATTAAGTTTTAAGAGTAAACAACACACATAAATAATATATAATAAATAAATATTATCAAACAAGTTAAAATGAATGGATTGGTCATTGAACTCTTTAAATCTTATACAAGAGTGAGCACTCGTTAATTCTCACAACTTTTTAAAATTCATTTACAATGTGAGAAAAAACATTTAATACTATTGTTTTCGTAACTTTTCATTTGGTTATATATTTTCTTTCTATCTAACACTTAAAATAATTGGCAAACAAGAATATGACTCAAACAATATCTTGTATAATCTAGTAACTTTGAAGTTAGAGGTTTAAATATCTCTTTTTTAATATTGTTGAATAAAAAAACACTTAAATAATTCTAACCCGTTCAGGGCTAATCCCCTCGCTTTTACAACAAAATTAAAAGGAAAATGCGTTTTTTAGCTAGCAGAAAATTCATTAATGAGAAACCGAACCAAAGCGATCCCACTCGAACATCACCTAAGAGGCAATTTCTCGATGGAGATTCCCACAACTCAAAATCTCAAATGAGTCCAAATCATTTTGAAAGTCAAAAAAAAAAAAGAAAAAGAAAAAGAAAAGGAGCCCTTGCACATATAAGGCTAAGCTAACAAATCAGTGGCAATAATTACAAGACCATTTAAAGAAGCCAAAGTAAATGACCTTAAACTTAGAAATCAAATCCTGAATATTAGTGACAATATTGATAATTTTAGTAACATCTTGGAAAATATAGTTGATAAGATGAATAACATAGCGAGATTCATATTCCACCAAAATAGGAGGAAGAGGATCAACAACACAATTCAGTAGATGCTTAAACCCCTCCTTAATCTCCATACCTTCTATCATCTTAGCCAATGGTACGCAAAGGCCACCTCTCGAACCAAGCACCACAGGGTTGCCCAAGCAATCATGCATCATCCATCCTACCCCACTAGAGCAACTAGCAACATCACACAAGCTATTGACATTCAATTTCAAGTGACCAAGACTAGGAGGAATCTTGGACGATCCACTCTGACATTGCCTAACCCCGATGATGAAGCTCCAAGTCCTGAACCATAAAAAGAAAAACGTAAGTAATCCCATTAGCTATATGCACTAATAAATTTTCTTTAGAGGCCTTCAATTTTTTATGAAGCACAAAGTTGCGAAAATTTCATAATTCCTAAATAAAATATAATGCTTTGTCAAGATCGCCCACGGGAACTTTTGAAAGGAGTCCATGCCAGAAGCTGACTCACGTCCCAGCCGACCTGACAAAAAAAGTAAAATCAGATAGATAAGGAAATGAAAAAAAAGTCGAGCATTAACCGCGACTTTGCAGTCATTGATGATATGCAAATTAATTTCCAATCCTTTACTGCTCATCAAGCAAGCTCCTGAAGTGTCAACCCCTTTAGCTTGGAAATTAGCTTTGAAATAGATTAGGTTATTCAAGATATTCCAAGCACTCACCTTTATCTTGGGAGCCAGATCAACATCCAAAAAGAATTTCAAAGCTTGGAGAACTTTGAATTATCTCAAGAAAAAGTCTTAGTAGAGAGGGAAGTGTTCCTAGTAAGGTGGTACACACTCTTAACGTTGAACAACCCATTTTGACTATGATTCCAAATAATTTTGTCCACTCTACCCAAAAACTCCAGGGAAGTGCTAAGAGTACCTTGAGAAGATAAACTTAACCTTGTTCACGTCCTAACCCATAAACCCATCAAGAAGATTAACAACCTTGGAATCTTTCCAAGGACTACAAACAAAGAAAACTTAAGGATTCTACTATGCCAACTTTTCAACGATTTCCTTTAGTAAACAGATTACGACCTCAAAGGTACTTCGCCAAACCAAGGAAAAGAACCTCCCCACCTAGGCTCAAAGTAAACCTCCGTCTCTAAAGTGTTTTCCTGTAATGACTCTTGAAAGCAGGCAATCAAGGTTTCGCAAGATTCTCCAGCTCTGCTCGACAATCATGGCCTGATTAAATAAGCTATTACTCTGAAAACCTAGCCCCTCGTTCCTTACTCTTGCTTAACGTTATACAATTTGCTGAGTGAATTCTTTTACGATCATCGTCATGGCCCTACCAAAAATTAGCACAAACTTAGTTAATCTCATTATAAATAGAAGGGAGAAAGCCCATGGTATAAGTTAGAATCGCTTGAGCCACAACCTTGATCAACACTTCCTTGCCGCCTTTAGATAGAATTTTTCCTTTCTATTTTTTCAAAAAGTTCCTAACTTTGTTAGAGATTCCACGAAACAAATCTCTCTTGTTCCTCCTATTTTAAGACAACATCCATAGATAAGGCCCTAGACAATCGTCCACCTTAACACCAAGAATTATACTAATAGCCATCCTCTAAGAACCCTTACATTTTGCTAAACAGCATAGACGACTTCTCAAAATTGATTTTTGGCCAGGAGATTTTTCATTCACATCCAAAACCTGCTTAATTTGAAGATCGTCCTCCACACTAGTCTTGAAAAATAACAAAACTATCATCAACAAAGAATAAATGAGAAATAGGGGCCGGATCGACTGGATTAATTTTAAAACTTTTGAACTAGTTTAGGAATTCACCCTTTTTAAGAATCGCAAGCGCAGACAATCCCTCAGCACAAGAGGTAGGGAGATAAAGGGTCACCTTGCCTCAGGCCATGCTCAACAACAAACCTCATGAGGAAAGTCAATGATAAGAATTGCACGAAATGCAAGCACATATCTTTTGGATCCAAAAAATCATTAAACCCCATCTTAATCATCATATGAAAAATAAAGACCAACTTATCCTATCACATGCTTTGTTCATATCAAGTTTAAGAGCTTGCCAGTTTTACCCTTGCTCATATTTGATGGATTCATTAATTAAATATATCACGTTTTTAAATTTTGAATATTTATTTAATCTTAGAACATTGAGAACAAATTAAACTTGAATTAAAAAAAAAATGAAATTATTAAATTAAACTTTCATCATTTATATTACTTAATTATATTAGGTAGGTGGTTATGTACTCTACCCTACACGTAATATAGACATATATATATATATAGAGAGAGAAGGATACATTTGTCAACAATCACTTTTTTTATTAAAACATTATTTTTTAATGAATGAATTAAAATATTTTTGTTTTCAATTTTCTTTTTAATCTTGTTGTAAATTATAAACCATCATACTCATAGGTCTAGCTCTTATCATATTGACATAATATGTTATCTAAAAATAGAAGAAATAAAAAACTGAACGAAAGGCTTTCCCCAATAATTTCTTTTTTACAAAATTAGAAAATTTGGAATTTATACACTATCGGCCTTCAATTAATAAACAAAATTAATGGTTAAAATTTGAATATTGTTATAATTATTAAATGATTAACCTAAAACTTCAAATGATTAACCTAAAAAATTTATTGAAACTGTCCACAAGAATTCAACCATATTAATATACATTTGATGACCGAAAAAAAGCATATATATATATATATAAATAAGAGCTAAAACAGTTATATAGATGTAATTATGAGACTGAAAAATTTTGAAGTAACAATATCTAAGATAACGTACTAATTATATTATTTACCTTAAAATCATAAATTTTAGTTTTTTATCTTTTACTAAAGTGAGTATAGCTCAACTCGTATTGGAGATGAACATTTTTTATTAGAGTTTCTCTCCTCTATTATTGTAACTCCAAAAAAAAAAAAAAAAACTCCTCTCTTCCTCTTTTAATAGAACATTAAATTCCTTTTTATAGAACAATAAATAATAAGTAAAATATCTTCTAATATTTGTAGGCCATTTTTCATGGGCTGAATTTTTTTATTATTATTTTGAATTTTGGGTTGCGTCTTATTATAATACATACTAAAGTTGATAACCTTTTTTATACGGTATTAGTTATTAGTTCTAATGTTACTAAAAAAAAAAAGAAAATTATTAGTTCTAGTTATCATCACATATAAAATTAATTTTTTCGCCCCGCCACGTCTCTGGTAGCATGTTATTATTATTATTATTTTTTGTGGTTGAAATATAATTTTGATCCCTTAATTATCACATTTGTTTTATTTAGTCTCTAGACTTTCAAAAGTTTAATTTTGTCTCTTTAACTTTGCAAAAAGCTTAAAAATAGTGTCTTCGTTCAAAAAATAAAAGTAACAATGATTAAAAATTTGATGAGTTACGAGAAAATAATAATAATAAAATTCAAATAATTTAGGTAAACTTTCTTCTTCTTCCTCTTTCTTCTTCTTCATCTTCCTTCTGTCGTCGTGGACAATTCAAATAATGAGTTTTTGTAACGAGGGTGGAGGACAACGATGTACACTTATTGTACTGTAGTTTTTTGAAAATGGAGTGAGTCAAGATGCCACAATTTGAAGATGTAGATATACACCTACTCGTACATACACGTGCAACATTATACATCAGTCGAATACAATCAACGTATTTGAAGTATGTATGGATACGAAGACAGATATGGAGACAGATATACAATTAACGTTTTGAGTAGTATGTAAGGATATGTAGACAGCTATATAAACAATGTTTTCAGTAGAATATAAAGATATGAAGATGGATATGCAATTAACATTTTCAGCCATATATAAGGATATGGAGGCGTATAAAAAATCAACGTTTTCAGCCATATGTAAAGATAAGGAGACGGATATACATCATCTCAATGAATTTTCTCTATTCGAAGGATATAGAAGGGACATGGAGAGGCATATACAATTAACTTTTTATCAACTGTACGTAGCGAACATTGATTTTTTTTTTTTTTTTCTTGTAATCGCAAACATTTATAAATTAAAAATTTTCCAAGATGATTTTTCAAAAACTTTTTTTTTTCAGTACTTTTTCAAAATCTTTTAATCTTATGCGCTTTTTTATTAAAGAAATTGCCTTTCATTTTTTTTTGAAATTCTTAAAGAATATTTAAGATATTTTTCTAAGTATTTTATTTAGATTGAGATTTTTTGGGTTAGTTAGGATGAATCTAAACTCAAATTTTATTAGGACAAAAATATATAATTTAATAGGAAGGGTATAAATGTCAATTTCATCCTATTTATTTAATTAATTAATTTTAAAGTATTAGATTTAGACATTTATTTAAATGTGTAGACATCTCATGAATTATTTCTTAAATGTAGTCATTTATCTAATTAACCCAAATTATTATTCTACTGTACATAACTAAATTGTGGCCCAAACGAAGAAGGTCTATTTAAGTTCTTTGGTGCATAAACAAGTAGGTTGTATCCATATGACCCGCTTGAAGGGGAGTCATTACCCGATCTTGACTATCAAATTTTTTTCCAATTTGATCGCTCTCTTCCATGATTTCCAGCTCGAGCATCGCCTTCGCCTCTGTTTCCTCGACTAGTCTTTATGCCAGCAAAACCACGACCAGCTCCACCATAAGCCGTCATCGCTGTCGGGTGTATATCAATTGAAGGTGCAAATTTCAATACACGTTTCTTTGGCATAAAGAAGAACCTCCAACTCGACGAGAGAAATTGATGTGTAACATGTTCTATGAAAGGAGTATATTCTGTTGGTAAGCCATTCAAAATGTGTAGCTGAGACTTCATTATCAATATTCACGGATGCAACAACTAGTTAATCAACAATGTCTTTTACTCTTCGTGTAAATTGTTTGATTGTCTCTGGTTGTGTGTTTTGAACAGTATACAATGCTAAGGCTAAAATGTTTGAGTGAGATTTAGAAGAGTACCTATTTTCGAGCAAGAGGCATAGTTCATGAGACGTGAATGCTGAAGTTACGTGAGAGAACGTCATAGGAGATATGGTAGCATTTATAAGAGTTATGAGTGCTTGATCCCTGTAAGTCCATTCTAGGAAATCAAGATTAATTTGTCTTTGTTGTGTGGTAGATGTTGTTTCTATAGAACTTGCTGGAAGAAACTCATTTGGTCGAGTAATAGTGCCATCAATATGGCCAAATAAAGCGTGAGCCTTAAGGATCAAAGAGCCTAGAAACTTCCGTTGCAGTTTTTTTAGTCTAAACAAACAGGAACACGGTTACATATATTTGATAAGAGATATTGTGTACTTGATGCTAGGGGATTAAAAGAGGTCTCAACCATTATGACTTCGAAAAAAAAAACTATGTCAATCTACCAGTCTGGTAACAAGATAGAACGTAAATCTTAGAATTACGTGTGTATTATCTCAATGAAGAATGAATACATGATGCCTTTATACATGAGGCAAAAGATAGATCTTAACAATAGATAGAAGTAGTTACACAAAGTAAGGAAAGATGGTTACATTAGTAACACATAATAAGTAAAGGTGGGTAGAATAACAATATTCCTAATACTAACTAAATATAAAGAAGTTTGGGGAACAAAAAGTACCTAAGTCCCTAAAAGTTAATGGCACGCAAACCCATGCAATGATGGGTCCAAAAGCTTCGACGGGCTAGCATGGGCATGGTGGACATGGTAGGCTTGTCCTGGCACGACATAGACGCGGCGGCAACAAAACGGTCAGGTATAGCGTGAGCACCCTAAGTGATGAATTGCTACGTGAAAGGCTCTCGCAAAGGCAGTTTGGGAATGTCAAATCGCATCTTAGTTGCGTGTGAGAAGAGACAGGATAGGGTTGCCTAAGCCGCTAGTGATGCATGAGTGGACTAGTCTTAGCAACTCGACTACAGTGCTGGCACACGGACAAGGCTGCACGATGTGTGACGTGAAGGTCCACGAGGCTGGGGTTGTGATTATAGCTAGCGCTGCTTGGGATCGCGGTGGCTGTGCAATAAAGGCTATTGCTTTGCAGAGTGCGACTGCTTGGCAAATTGCGATGGTAGTGTGCAATGGAGATCGATGAGTGCTAAGAGGAAAGCCGACAATATCGATCATTCTCTCTCTTCTTCTCTATATGCAATGTGTAAAAAAATGAAACGATGAAAATCTTTAAAAGTCTATACATAGACATTTTCTTTAATTGAAAACTTGCCCGAAAGTTTATGAAACTACAAAGCACCTATAAACTCTTTATTTTTACAAATAAGGCCCTAAGAGTAAATTTATCAAAATTCTCATAAGGTATAAAAATGTAAAATAAATTGTACCGACTTAGAGATAGTTAGAAAATCTTACCTCGAGGGTTACTACAAAAATACGAGTTGTGACATTAATGTACCCTCTATCAATAATCGAGCCTCCCCTCAAATAGTCAATTTGTCTAGACAACTACACCAACTCCTCTTCTCCAAGAGTACAACATTAGTCTTATATAACATATTTCTTCAACGATCATTATATATAAGTAGCTCTTCTTCTCTTGAGAGTATTACCACTCACTACTACAAAAGAGGGAATAGGTGACGGTCTATCCAATTTTTTTTTTTTAAAAACACGGATATAAGATGACAGGCATTTTGGTGACGGTCAGAAATGGTCACGGGCAAAAACCGTCACCAAAGACTTTTGGTGTCGCACGTCACGCGCGACACCAAAGGTATTTGGTGACGGTTGTTGCCTGGCGTGCGACACTAAAGGTCTTTGGTGACGGTTTAATCCGTCACCTATTCTCTTCGGTGACTGGCGCCCGGCACCATTTCTGCCTGTCACCAAATCTCCGTTTATTTTTTTTCGTTTCCCCCAAACCCGAGACCCCATCTTTAATTTTTTTTCATTTTCCCGCTCTCCCTTCAACCTTATTTGAGATCTCATTTCTCAAACCCTCAAACTATCATCTTCTTCATCTTAAATCTCCAAACTCTCGTCATTTCTCCTTTTCATCTCAAATCTTCATTTTCTTTCTCTTCTCATCTAAAAAACCCACCAATCCTTGGCAATATAAGGTCTCAAATCAAGTTTATATTTTTTATGGTATAATGCACTTATTTTTCTTTCTTTTTAATCGTATTAGTTAAATGAATTTATGTTTTTTTCTTACTTTCTTCTTTGATCATATATTTGTAACTAAACTTCTTTAAATTTAAGAAACTTGTTGCAGGTTTGTAGCAATCAAAGCAATTGTTCCAAAGTTGAATT
>JBBMEG010046822.1:0-17736 GCA_037832605.1 Cyclanthera cordifolia
TATATTTCATAATTGTGTCTAAATTTTTGAATCTTTTATATTATATTAACTTTATATTCCTAATTACAACATTTGTAGTTCAAGAACAGAAATAACTACACTCAAGAAGAAATTGACATTCTAATAATTGAGTGGGCAAGCTACATAGGTAGTCATTTACATATTATGCCATAATTATTGTACATATTGTAGTTACAATATTGTAATTGCTTAGAATTGATCTGATAGTGTAATTGAATTGATTATGTATATATTACAATAGTTTCTGGTAGTCTAATTACTTAGAATTGATCAGATAGTGTAATTGAATTGATTAGGTATATATTACAATAGTTTCCGATAGTGTTATTGCTTATAATTGATCTGGTAGTGTAATTGAATTGATTATGTATATATATAACAATAGTTTTTGATAGTGTAATTGCTTAGAATTGATCTGATTTTGCTTAAAATATATATTAGACTTGATATGTACATGTTAACAAGTTTTTGGAATTGCAATATTCTGTCATTATGCTGCCGAAATTTAGAGTGAAAAGTATTAGTTTTTAATTAATTTACTACATATTGAAATGAAAGTTAAAATTAAGAGGTTTCTATGCATATTTAGAAGTGACAATGAGAATTTAAGGTTGGGAAGATTTGCCAATATGGCAAATCTCACAATTGTAAAGAAAATGGTGTTGGTTTTGTTTTGTAACTGGATTGTAAAGAAAAGACTAAAATCTATGTAGAATATAAAGCAAGTAACATACAAAATGCGATAAACATTTCAACAAGAATAATGAACCAACAAAATGTAATTTTGTAAAGATAACATAACTAATAGTACAAAGAACAAATAGAATAAAATAAACGAGTTAAATTGAGTTGAGTGAATAGAGTTCAGAATAAGGAATGCATACAACATTTACTTAGGTTAAGATGATGGTAAGAAGAGCAAATCACACTAAACTTTGACCTGATACCTTCTCTCTCAAAGCACATTCATGAACACCCGAGCTCCCACCTAAAGCTTACTGCATTACTTAAGTGGTTTGTGTGTATTGGTAGGATAATTATCTCTAACCTCTCTCTAAACATACAAAGTCTTATATAACCCAATGAACAATAATAATGGATCTCTTAATATTCCTCTCTCTAAAAAGTGAACAATAAAGAAACAAAGAGTAAATTGTCGGTCGACCCTTGTTAATTGAGCATTATTACTTTGTTAACAACTTCATCTTCCTCTTACTCCAAATAAACAAGGTTATATTCCTTAGTACATAAGTCTTACCTAGAAATGCTTAGCTCATCATTGAAATTAAAAGTAGTGAAAATAAACTATGGAATGTGGCATGCATTATGAATCGCAACAACAGCAAAAAGTAACACAGTGTCGAAAACAAATTAAAAGCAATAATCAACATACAAAACATATTCAACAGTATAGACAATATTTAGCAGTAAGCTAGAAAATATGTGTTTAAAACAAAATGTTCAATTAAGTAACAATTTTGAAATATAGACGAAAGAAAATATAGAAAACGAGGTTGAGAGAAAAACATAGGAAAAAGACTCGTAAATGGTACAATAAATAATGACAATGTGCTTGTGCTTTTTTGGCAGCAACCCCTTCCTTCTTGCTAGTGCTTTTACCTCAGGGTTTGGTAGCTTTAGTTGATGATTTCAACGATGCCTTTGGTAAGAATGGATGTGTTGGGATTAGATGCTAAGAGCATGCAATTTACGTGGTGAAAGCGTGCGATTATAAAACTTTTTATGTTAATTAATCTAATTAATTAACTGGGTGCATTACCCTAGGCGATTGATATGTTGTTGTTAAATAATACTTACATTGACTAACATATCTGATCTAATCTAACGGGTCTTTTGTTGAGTAGAATAAACTTTCAATCAAGGTTTATAGTCTCTAACATAATTCATTTCTAAGAATGTAGCCTACAAATAAGCAAAGCTTTGAATATGGTTTTAACTTCTTTGGATTTGTAGTCACCACATAGGTCGGATATCCTAAAATCCTGAAGTGATGTAAACTACCATTATGTCCCCTCCACAACTTATAAGGCATCTACAAGATATTCTTTGTGGGTACCATGTTCAATATGAGTAACGTGGTCTTCAACGTGTATTCGCAAAATGATATTGTAAGTAGAGCAAAAATCATTATTGATCAAACTATATCCGAAAGATTTCTATCTCTCCTCTCTAAAACACCATTCTGCTGAGGTGTTCCAAACGTCGAGAGTTACAATGTTATTCCATGCATGTTCTACCAAGTAGTTCTTGAAATCTAGGTCTATATACTTTTCCAGAGTTTCCCACTTATGTTGAATAAGATAAATATATCATATCTTGAATAGTTTCGTAAAGGATGCAAAGTACTCATGCGCTCCCTGACCTTTAACAGTCATCAGAGCACATAGGTCTAGATGTATAAGTTCTAAAGATTGCTTGGCTTTAATGCCCTTTCCTGTAAATGGTCTTTTGGTCATCTTCACTTCTATGCAAGATTCATATATATATAAAGTGTCAATCTCTAAACCAGTAAGAGAAAATATTTTCACTAACCTTTCAATCCTATTGATATTTATGTGACCCAACCTTAGATTCTATATGGATTCATGAGAAACTTTTAATGTTTGTTCTACTATTACCCATTGTCGTTTTTTACTGTTATGTTTGAAACAATTTTTTCAATCCTAACATTTAAGACTATTTTTCTCAATGTCCTATTGCTCCCAATAGTCACTTCCTTTAAATGTAGAACGCACATGTTCAATGGCTCTTGAATCAACTATCAAAGAGTTGGAAGATTCTTCCACTAAATAAAACTCAAGTATAGGTAAATTCTACTATTACTCGTTGTCGTTTTTTACTGTTATGTTTGAAACAATTTTTTCAATCCTAACATTTAGGACTATTTTTCTCAATGACCTATTGCTCCTAATAGTCACTTCCTTTAAATGAAGAACGCACATGTTCAATAGCTCCTGAATCAACTATCCAAGAGTTGGAAGATTCTTCCACTAAATAAAACTCAAGTATAGGTAAATTCAATTTCATTTATTGTCATTCATCTTCGTTTCATTTTTCTTAGGATAATTCCTTTTCTACTAGACTACTTTTTCACAATGAAAACACTTTTCATTTTGTTTCAGCCTTTTAACTATTTTAAACTTTGAGTCAATCTGTTTATTTTATTCAAACATCTCTTCTTGTGAATACCCTATGATGTCTAACTTCTAGGCTTTTGTTCTTGAGCTCCGTGCTCGTGAACTAAACTTCTTTCAGGTAACACTTATCTCCACTTTCTTGTCTTTGAATTTCATCATAGACTATTATGTTTCTAGTTCATTTAAAAGAGTACTGCTTCCAAAATAAAATATTATAGCATTATTCATTTATGCAGCATTGATGTCAGTCATCATTTAGAAAACATTATTCCTAGTTGATGTTCTTGCCTTCTCTTTTGCACTTACAATTTTATCTAATGCATCACGCTTTCCTTGACTCAAAGACTAAGCGGTGATCAGGCTCTTAGGCTTCTTGGCCGAGACATCCAAGACGTATGCAAACATATAGACTCAGCCTTTTCATTTAGCATCATGCCAATGAACATGCATCTTGAGAATATTTCGTGTTGTATATGGTACAAGTTCAGAAGAACCATTTTCTAATAAAACGACCTTCTTCTCGTTCAACGAAAAAGTAGTGTTGATATTATCCTTTTATATGCTACAGTCTTCTTCGGTTAATTTGTCACTAGAGAATATTGAGATTTTTATTAAGCCCATGTTGGTTAATTATAATGAAAAAGAACATTTCAATTTTTTTTTCCTTTAAAAACGTTATTCATAAGTTTTGGAATAAAATTGATTTTAAAACTTCTCAAGTTAAAACCGTAGGAAACACTGCAAGTATAATTAGTTTCATGGTACAACTACAAAGGTTTAGAGTAAGTACCCTAAAGGATAGGTCAAATGCTCATCCCTAACATGAGACTCTCTTACCCGAAAATCCAATACTGGGATAACTCTTATCTCTATGGTTTGAACAACTATTCTTTTATCTAGGACTTTGTTAACTCCTTGACAAATCCCTTGATAATGTAGTCCATCAATATGAACTTGCTAATCTTTCTTAGTGACTGTTGTCGAAGGATAGGTAAAATACCAATTGAGAACACAGTTCTATCCCAAGTGATAAACTAGCCATGATATTAACTCTAGTGAACACACACAAGAAAGTGAAAAACTATCAGGATCTCATGAAGCAAGTTCTTGTTGAAGATTGCAAAATCACTTGACACCAATCCTTCTCCCACTATCTATTTTTAAATAGGTTTCCCTCCCACTCAGATGAACTAGGCTAGTCTTGTTCATCAAAGTCCCAATCTTATGCCTATGTTTGTTGTATTGATTTTAATGTGAATTGCCAAGTTCTTGCACTAAAAACCTAATCACATTATCTGAGTTGCATAAAATGATCTATGATTCTCGGTCGTTATAACCCCCATATCGTGTTCCCAGGTAGAAGTGTTTTCTAAGCCGTCATCTTAAAAACCTCTATCTTTCGGCAAAATCTTTCTTAGATAGGGTTCTCTTCTGACCAATGCACAAAGAGTCAAATTTCTTTTTAATTAATCTTATTAACAAATGAATCAAATGGTAGCAATTATTATATGAATTTTATTCACTTTTATGGATTATAAGGCTCTACCTCTTTTTAAACTATATTAAAAGAATATATCCATTCTTATAAAATATTTAAAATAAATATTTTTGGGTTCTATTTTGAGAAACCATTTTTCAAAATAACATAATTCATACATTCACCATAATTCATACATACTCGACAATCTAAAATATGGAATCCAATTCTTAAAATATATCTAATATATTTTACACATATTTAGGATGCATGAATCTTTTTAACCTATCGTGAGATTTTAAATCTATTTGTCATACTTTATGGAACAATCAAGACATACGTACAAGCAACATATAAAAAGAGTTAATGACTTATTAGATGTTTGGCATATTTCTAGCAAATTTAAATTGCAGTCCTGTAACAGCATATTCTCAATGACTTATTAGATGTTTGAAGTCTTTCATCTTCTTGATCTTTAGATACTTTGACTCAACAAGAACGTAACCCCTTAAAATATTTACTAAATATTTTCTAAAAATATTCAATATTTAAAAGACTTCAAGTTAAAGATTTCGAAAAGTTATCCATAAAAAATCTTCCAAAGATAATTTCTTTATTTTTAAAATCTTTATTTTAATGCTTTTGATTTATGGTTACCTATATTTTCCATGAATATTAACCAAAATTGATATCTTTTATATTTTCCAAAAATATTGAATTTTAAAAGATAATTGAGATATAAACACTTTCTAAAAATATTTAATGTTTAAAAACTTATATTTTCCTACGTATATATTTTCTACAAAATTTCTAGGAAATATTTTAAAATTAAAGGAGGAGAAAAAAATCTCAATGACACCGTTGTTAGATGTGTCTCTTTGGCTCTAAGCCAAATACTCCAAAAAAAAAACCTCATCTGCAACCAAGTGGCCGCCGATGGAAAAGTGGCGAATGTCGCCTTGCACCAGGCATGTCCCCCTTTTTGTGTGTTTCTCCTTCTTGATGTTCTTTGCATTTTTAATGATGCTCTTGATATTCTTCTTCTTTTGCCGAAATCCAAATTGCAAAATTCAAAAAACTAAAACATGAAGTGTTTTTTATACGTAATCACTATGATTTAAAAAGATCTAAAAATTCAAAAATCTTAATGCCAAACCGAAATGTCTCGAGATAAAAACAACTTCTGCTAAAAACAATAAACTTTAATATTTATCAAATAAAAGTTAAACACCCACCAATAAGAAGATTCCAACAACAATAATCACCTAAGTCAAAGCTCTGATATCAATTGTTAATAATAGAGGATAGGAGCATGAAATTTACGCAACAGAAGTGTGTGACTACAAAAATTTTACCTTTAATAAATCGAATTAATTAACTACGTGCATTATTGTATGTGATTGACATGCTGCTGTTAAACCATACTTTTATTAACTGGCGCCTCTTATATAATCTGGAGAGTCTTTTGTTGAGTATGATGGACTATTTCTTAGACGATCTTAAACGATCTTTTCTTGTCTTTAAGGCTATGATTTCTTTGTTACATTGAATGCTTGATGTGAAGCCTTTAGAGAAGGAAAATATGAAAATTCCTTCAAAAGTTTGACTATGAAGTAGGAAGAGAAATATCAACTTTCAAAGTATGTGTTTTTTAAACAGAATGAGATGATTAAGAAGACCTCTTGGACCTCTTATTTATAGTTGAGAATGAATATTCAAACTAGGAAAAAACAATATCTTTTAATATATAATATATTAAAAGATAATAGAAGATAATCATTTAAATATTTATCCAATAAATATTTTCTCTTCCTCTTTCTTTTTTAGGTAAAATTCAAAAATCTCATCCCTCCTCTCGGGGAACAAAATTTCCTTCCGAAACGAAATTTTCAAATTTTTTCCAATATATCTCATATATTGTCTTATTTATATTTAATTGTTATTCATCTAATAAATATCAATTCTATAATATATCCAATATATTATTTACTAATAAATAAATTTATAATTAATATATCCAATATATTAAGTTTCTCTTTAATAATTATCCAATAATTATTAAACCAATTAATATGTCTAACATAGACTAATAATATTTTAATAATTAATTATCCAATAATTATTTACATAATAAATTTATTCAATAAATTAATAACTCATATTTTAACAAATAATTATCCAATAATTAATTATTCAAATAAATTCATATATTCACATTTGTAAACTTATATACAAAACTATGCAAACTTCAAACTATTTACAAATCTATTTTTTATTTATAAATGAAATAACTCTTTTTATTTCAATCTCCAAATTACCCTCCACATATTCCACGTTATTTTCTTTCCACTGGTTTAGATTCATATTTATTTGTTTCTATTTAATACAATTGAAACTATCATATACATATATTTTCTTGTTTCGAGTACATTATTTTCTTTCCATTAATTTACCATATTTTATTATCGAAACTTCCATATACATATATTCCATTTTTGTTTTACATATTTTTCACTTATTCCTCCCTTCCATTATTATTTTCTTATATAAAATAGGTGCATCTCGACAAAGCGACATTGGTGATGTATTAATATTCACAAGGTATATGGTTTGAGTCCCTCAATCCCTTTTTTACTCAAAAAACTGCATCTCTTCTAAAAATACTTACCCTACCGGTCACCTCCTTTCATTTTCATTTTCTTACCATTCGACAGCGTTTTAGCCAACATCTACTCAAACATTTCATTTGGAATTTATGTCGTTGTCGTCTTTTGAAAGTCGTAATAAGTCATTATTTCATTTACATCTTGTAACCTATTAATATTGTATATTAATTAGTTGTAATACTCTGGTTTATGCTTTCATAAATCTATTATAATACTCTCGTTATAATTTGCAATTATGTATTACATTTATTTTTTATTGAACTAGATTAACATGACTTTTTTTGATTATGTATCCTTAAAAGTCCACTTATAGTATAAGCGTATTATTTCATAAAAAAATCTTACAAACTTCTCTAATTTATATCATGGTACATATTGTCACTTCAAGTTAGAGTATCAAAATAATTGTGGCACCTCTACAAACTGAGTCATTATATTTGTTTACTTTTTTATGTAATGCAACATACTAATCAAACTACTTATATTGAATAATATGAATGCTACACTATTACAAGCATTGTAATGTGTATCTTACCTAATACCATTTTTTAATTTGTTCATAATTCCAAACATTGTGCAATTTTGATGTTTACTATTTCATGTCAAAAAAAAGTTACAAAAAATATTTTAAACGTTCATATTACATCAATTTTTCATAATACACATGTTATAACATTTAATATGGTTGAAATATTAGGCAATTCTCAAATATGAAATCCTCAACTTACTATTGTATCACAATGTGTATTATGAACCCTTCAACTAGAAGCCGTAGAAACTACAAAAATAATAATAATAATAAAATTCTTCAATTGGAAGTCGTATCAGTTTTATGAATCCTTGACACATGCTATAATATTTAATACGGTTGAGATTTGCTTGGGCATCGTGTATTTTTTCATGTTGTAGTTTTTATTGTATCGGCCAAAAATCTGACTAATTGATCTTTACAGTGCTTCTTCTATCAATTAGATCCTTTATACATAGAGTAAAGTATCTAGGCATACCTATTTCTTCATATTTCTACTTCTATGAAGTTTCTTTCTTTGCTACAGCTGGTATCAACCATTAAAAAAAAGCCCTTCAACTAAAAAGCAGTAGAAAGCAAGAGGTTTCATCGGAAAAACACATCTCCAAAGAATAAACCATACTGAGCCATCAACCTTGTTGATTGAAGAGAGCACAATTTTGAGGGAGTTTTTTTTTTCTATGGTATAAAATTGTAGAGAGTTGAATTAACATTGAAGGAAAATGGGAGAAATTCAAGGCAATAGATGATATTTTGTTATTCAATATAATAATAATAATAATGGTATGGATCCATGATAAAATCAAGGCAATCAATGATATTTTTCTTACATTTTGCTATTTAAAGTTTATAAATAATAATTGTAGGAATATTATTCTACTTCACAATTAAATGATATTTTTTAAATATAAATAAATGAATATTTATGTAAAAAGTATAGAAATTGATTGCTATTGTAAATTTTGTATTCAATTGGCTATTCTTGTAAAAACCTCTAAATTATTGATCTTTATCCAGTAAATATTCAATTAATATATCAAGTATATTAATTACCAAATTCATTAAATTAAACTTAGGCTTCTATAAATTATGTCCAACATAATGAATTCATGTGTTTGAACTTCTCAAACTCACTCACTAATAAAACAGTGTGCAAGCAAGTATGAGTCAGCTGCGAGACCGTTGGATCTATAGATTGAAAGCTATAATGATTCATATTCAATTCATATTCGTTAACAACATGCTTATTTCACTAAAGGCCTATGATGAACTCTTTTGCACTATAAGACAAGTTACGTCTACGGATATAATCAACACGAGCTTGTTTGTAATTCACAGCTAGGATAAGAAGTTCGTTCTACCCATATGATTACATCTTTCTCATTAAGCTCACTAAATTGTCTAATGAACAAGTTACTCATAGTCTAACTATAAACATGTGTCATCTCGGGCCAATGAGAGGCAGGGGACAACTCTACTTCTTCCTCAATATTAGGGAAGACGTGAATTTTTTTTCTTGTGATGATGCATTTCCAGCCACTAACTACGATCATCCTCGACATGGGAGGAAAATTCTGTTCGAAATGTAGGGTATGATCATGCAATTGACACGACGAAAGTGTATGATTACAAAAACTATACATTAATTAACTCCATTACTTAATATCGATTAATCATATTAATATACATACATTAACCCTAGATGATTGACTTTTTGTTATTAAAGAACATACTCACATTAAATAACGTCTCTAAAAACTTTTGGCGGGTCTATATGCTAAGTAGGATCAATTTATTCCTTGGATCTTCTTGATTGATCTTCTTCAACTACAGACTATGGCTTCTTTGCTACAACTGAGTACTTGGTGAAAATTTGTTAGAGAAGGGAGCTTGGAATATTATCAAATGTTTGACTATAAAGACAGAAAAAATATCTCTACTTTCAGAGGAATTTCTCTCTTTAAGATGGATTACTTTTAAAATGAGTGGATGAGAATGAAGATCTCATAAACCTCTTATAGAAGAATCAATCTTTCCGTATCCAAAATTTATAAATTTCATCCACTTAACTCGGGGACGAAATTTCCTTCCCTAAATAAAGGGCGTAATTTTCAAAGTTTTGAATACAGCCCAATTTATGTGTATATATATATATATTTTTTTTTTTTGATATTTATCGTATAAATCTCAATTTCATAATTTTTATACAATATATTATAAATAAATAAATTATCAAATTGATATATTCAATATATTAATTCCTTACTTTTAATAATTCTCTAATAATTAATTTATCCAATAAATTAATTTCTTCTCATTAATATTCATCCCAAAAATATTAATTCAATATATTGTGTGATTAAGTTTAACCATTAAACTTAACTTCTATCAATTATGTTCAACATAATTAAACTATGAATTTATACTCTTTGAATTACTGAATTATAAAACACAGTCTACTAAGAAGTATGAGCTAGCCTAGGGAGTGATAGATCTATAAGTTGAAAGCTACAACGACGTGAGATCCAATTCATATTCGTTAACATCAGACTTATTTCACTAAAGATATGTGTTGAACTCTTTCGCAGTTTAGAACAAGTTATGTCCACAAATATATTCGGTCATCAGTCATATGATCCTTCACGAGCTTGTTCGTAATTCACAATTGGGACAAGAAATGTATTCGACCCCTATGATTACATCTTTCTCTTTAAGCCCTATTGGTTCCACTAATGAACAAAATCTTATAGTCTCATTATAAACTAATGTTCTCTTGAGCCAATGAGAGGCGAAATCTCTTTGTTCAAGCTCCAAATCAATTCTTATGGGAACAACTCTGTATCTTTCTCATTATTTGGAAAGCCATGAATTTCTTCTTGTGATGTTGCATTCTTAACCACTAATTACAACAATTCCCAAGATGGGAGGCTTATTGACGCAACGATATTTGGCTGGTCTCAACCATGCACATCAAAGGGAACTCATAAAGTATAAGTTCACAATCCACTTAGGATTAAGATTACATCTACATATGATCTTTCTTTGCAAAGTAGTTGATGCAAGTCTATAACGAAATTACTAGCTTGATTATAAAACTTCTCGTCCCGTGCTATGCAAAAGCTTCTTTTTTGCATAGGCACCCCACTCACATATAGGGAGTGTACATGGGTTGGGTTGGGTTGGAAGAGATTTGTAACTCAACCCAAAAATTTGGGTGAGTCAAATCTTCAACCTAACCCAACCAAACTCTTATATTTTTTGGTTGGGTTGGGTTACTTTATTGAATTCATAAATTAATATATTGCAAATATAAAATTTTCTACCATTGAATTAATTTTTATTAACATTTACATTATCATACTAATTAATGTCACTTGTATAATTATCAAATAATAGTAATAAATGATCATGTCAGTTAAATGAGTTTCATTTTTTAATTGATGAATTGGATTTGCTAGTAAGAATTATGATCACTAACTTCAATGTGGTCTGACGGTTAAAAATATATCTTCCTCAAATATTGTTGAACTGAAAAATAGAACTAAATAGATAAAACTAATTTTTTATTAAATGAATTGGATTTTTCAATAAGAATTATAGTTTGTGGCATAATTTCTCATGGCTCAAAATTTCTCTTCCTCAATTGTAGTTGAAAAAAAAAAGATGAATTGGTTTTTTTTGTTAAATAGCATAATATTAACATTTTATTTAGTATGGGTATATTAAAAAGAAGACTATTTTAAAAGATCTTATAAAATTGCAGCTATGTCAAAATAAAATAAAATAAGTATTTGAATTTTTAATATAAGTTTTGTTGTTAAAAAAAGTTATAAAGAATATGTCAAAAAAAAAAACCAAATATAAATAAACTACTTCCACGAATTCGGATTAAATATGTAAACTCCATGGTTAATGAATCAGTAGCAACTACATGTGTTACTCTATGCCCAAAGAGTTATGGGACAGTGTTATTGAGATGTACTCCGATCTAGAAAATCAGTCACAGGTGTTTAAGCTGAATCTAAAACTGGGAGACATGAAACAGGGAGGTAATTCTGTAACCCAATATTTCCACTCTTTGAAAAGAATTTGGCAGGACCTTGATTTATTTGATAACTACGAGTGGAAGCCTACTGAGGATCAAAAACATTATTAACAAAATCGTTGAAAATAGTCAAATTTACAAGTTGATAGCTGGTCTTAATGTTGATTGATGAAGTTCGAGGCAGGATTCTAGGTAAGACTAACCTTCCTACTATTAGTGAAGTCTTTTCAGAAGTTTCGCAGGGAATAGAGTCGTCATTGTTAATGGAGACTACAACAAACCAGGCTACCTCAAGTCAAGCTGTCAAACCTCTGTTTAGTGTGATTACTGTCATAAACCATGTCATACTCGAGAAAATTGTTGGAAGCTTCATGGGAAACCTAGTAATTACATAAATAGTGGACAAGGGGAGAAAAATACTCGTCCATCTACCTCAAGTGCGAATAATGTTGAATCGAACATATTCAATAAAGAGCAAATTGATCAAATATTGAAACCGCTAAAGGACACTTCGTCTACTGGTAATCCTAGTGTTTCATTTGCACAAACAGGTAATTATCTTTGTACCTTTTTCTGTTCTAGTTCAGCTCCATGGATTATAGACTCTGGAGCATCTGACCATATGACCAATTCCCCAGAACTATTTCAAACATATTCCCCTCTATATTATAATAAAATAAGAATAACTGATGGTAGTTATTCTTCTTTCTATGAGAAAGAAACCATCAATTTATCCTCAAAGATTACCCTAGAAAATGTTCTTCATGTTCCCAAACAAACCTTCAATACTATCAGTTAGTAAATTCTCTAAAGATTCTAACTGTTATGTTATCTTCTGTAATTCATTTTGTTTTTTCAAGAACATGAGTCGGAGAAGATGATTGGACGTGCTAGATTGATCGGTGGCCTTTACTATTTTGAGGGAGATTCTTAATAGTCATAAGGAAATTCAAGGATATAATAGTGTTAGTTATAATTCTGTTAGGGAAACTTTAATGTTATGGCATTATAGATTAGGACATCCTAGTTTTTTCTATTTCAAACGCTTGTTTTCGAAACTCTTTGTAGGAATTGATTGCTCGAAATTAAAATGTGAACATTGTTCCTTTGCAAAAACGCATCGTACCTCCTACTTACCTCAAAACTATAAATCCTCTGCATCTTTTTATTTAATTCATAATGATGTTTGGGGACCCTCTAAGGTAGTTACCCGAGGTCAAAAAAAAATGGTTTGTTACATTTATTGATGACCATACACGTGTAACTTGGGTATATCTGCTCGCAAACAAATCCGATGTTAAAAAGGTATTCATTAGATTTTATAAGATGATTGAAAACCAGTTCAAAACAAAGATAAGTATTCTCCATTCAGATAACGGAACCAAATACTTTAATACTTACCTAAGTGAGTTCTTATATAGTAAAGGCATTATCATCAATCAACATGTAGGAATACACCTCAACAGAACAGTATTGCTGAATGAATAAATAGACACTTGTTAGAAGTCTCTCGTGCTATTATGTTTTCATTGCATGTACAACAATATCTATAGGATTATGGTGTTCTTACAACAACCTATCATATAAATAGAATGCCTACGGAAGTTTTAAGTTTTCACACTCCTTTAGAGCATCTTAAGAACACCTTCCCTACAATTCGGATTTTTTCAGATCTGCCCGCCAGGGTTTTTGGTTGTAAAGTCTTTGTTCATACATCTAGTCCCTTATTATCTAAATTAGATCCTCGAGCCATAAAATGTGTTTTCGTAGGTTATGTATCACATAAAAAGGCTTATAGATGTTATGATCATGTAACAAGAAAGGTGTATGTAAGTTTGGATGTGTCTTTTATAGAAGATCAATCCTATTTTTCCCATTCCCTTCAGGTGGAGACATCTACAAGTAAAGGAAATGGAAAGAATTTTCGGAATGTCTCTTCTCTTCCTCTTCCTAAAACTGTTCATCATGAGGTGGTTGATCTCAATTACACTACTCCATGATATAATATGGTAGGTTCTTCGTCAGGGGGAGAAGTACCATATGTAGAAGGTTTCTCTTTAGAAGAAGAAATACCACTAGGTGTTTCTGAATTTCAAGTTTATACTAGGAGGAAGCCGAATCATAATAGTAACGAGATGTTGGTTGATCCGACACATGGCCAATCTGATGCTCCGACGACTGCTCCTACAAATCCTGGAAATATATCTTTCAACCCTTCTAATTTATCTTCCAACCCTTCTCATCCTGAAGATCGATTATCTGATGTTTCTGATCTTGATATTTCTATAGCATACAGGAAAGGAACCCGTAACTGTACCAAATATCCTATTATGAACTTTTTGTCCTACCATAAATTGTGCACTACTCATAGAGCTGTTACATCTACGGTAACCAACCTGTTTGTTCCAAAAAGTATACAGGAAGCCCAAGAAGATCCGAAGTGGAATTTAGCTGTTATGGAAGAGATGAATGCGCTCAAGGAAAATCATACGTGGGATATAGTGAAATTACCAAATGATAAGAAGACAATAGGATGTAAATGGGTATTAACAGTGAAATGTCACGCGGATGGAAGAATTGGTAGGTACAAAGCAAGATTGGTTGCTCAAGGGTTTACTCAGATCTATGAAATTGACTATCAAGAAACATTTGCACCTGTAGCCAAACTAAACTCAATTAGGGCACTGCTATCCATTGCTATCAATAACCTGCATTTGTATCAACTTAATGTGAAAAATGCTTTTCTCAATGATGATCTAGAAGAAGAGGTGTATATGGATTTACCACCTGGTTTTGGAACGAGTGATGGAAATAACGATGTTTTCAAATTTAAAAAGGCATTGTATGGCCTTAAACAGGCTCTAGAACAGCCACCTAGAGCTTGGTTTGAACGCTTTGGAAAGGCAGTTGCAAATTGTGGCTTTCTTCAAAGTCATGCAGACCACACTATGTTTTACAAACATGTTAGAGATAACAGAATGACTGTCCTTATAGTTTATGTCGATGATATCATTGTAACAGGAAATTACGAGGTAGGGATGACTCATCTGAAGAAAAAATCAGGAAATGAGTTTCAGAATAAGGATTTAACAATTCTAAAATATTTTTTGGTTATGGAGTTTGCAAGATCAAAGACTTGGTATTATAGTAAATCAAAGAAAATACATCATAGATTTACTAAATGAAACTGGGTTACTTGGATGCAAACCAGCAGAAACTCTTATTGAACAAAATGCAAGAAGCTACAAAAGAAGAAGTAAAGGATAAAAGTACTAGAGACTTGTGGGAAGACTTATTTATTTGTCTCATACTCACCTTGATATAGCCTTTTCTGTAAGTATGGTGAGTCAATATATGCACGCACCAGACCTTATTCATTTTGAAGCTATTTTTAGGATTTTGAGATACCTGAAAGGTACTCCTGGAAAAGGCATATTGTTTAAAAAACAAAATCATCTTAATGTTGAAATTTACACAAATGCTGACTGGGCTGGTAGTACCATAGATCGAAGATCAACCTCAGGCTATTGCTCCTTTATTGGAGAAAATTTAGTCACATGGCGTAGCAAGAAACAAAGTGTGGTTGCAAGGACCAGTGCTGAAGCTACGTTTCAGGCTTTAGCCCATGGTATTTGTGAAGGTATTTGGATAAAGAGACTCTTGGAAGAACTTAAGTTTGTCCATTCAAGACCAATACATATGTATTGTGATAACAAGGCGGCTATCTCCATTGCTCAAAATCATGTTCTCCATGATAGAACTAAACATATTGAAGTTGATAAACACTTCATAAAAGAAAAGATTGTAGATAGAACTATATATGTTTCCTATATGCCGACCTTTGAACAAGTAGCTGACATCCTTACCAAAGGACTACCTAAACGAGAGTTCGATAAGATGGTAACCAAGTTGGCAATGGAAGATATCTCATACCAACTTGAGGGGGAGTGTTTGTTATATTAGATTTATTATTATCTTTGTAAATATAATAAGAGAAAATACCTTGGGTGTTAGAGGTTATGCCCTAAAGACTTAGTAATTTGTAATAAAAGAACAAGCATTTCATGTTAGTCATTTTATGTAATATTTTGATTATTAATAAAGATTATTATTTGTTGGGATGCAAACAAGTATCCCACATTGGTTAAAAGAGGGGAGGATCATGGGTATATAAGTAATGGCAAACATCTCCATTGATATGAGGCATTTTGGGTGAAACCAAAAGCAAAGTCATGCGGGTTAGAAGTTGCTCTTGTTTTTAATAATTTTTTTGAAAAGTGTTTTATTTGATATCCAATTGTTTGAGTTTTACTTCTACAATTGGTATCAGAGCGGGTAGCTCTTATTTAATTCTAACTCAAAAATATTTTTTGAAAAGTATTTTATTTATAATCCAATTGTTTGAGTTTTACTCCTACAATTGGTATCAGAGTCGGTTGCTCTTGTTTTTACTCAAAAATATTTTTTGGAAAGTAATTGATTTGTAATCCAATTGTTTGAGTTTTACTCCTACAATTGTTATCAGAGAGATCGCTCTTATTTCTACTTAAATTTTTTTTGAAAAGTATTTCAATATATATCCGATTTTTTTGAGTTTTACTTCTATAGTTGGAATCAAATCGGGTCGTTTTTTTGTAGTCAAAAATATTTTTCAAAAAGTGTTTTAGTTCCAATCATTCAATTAGTGTTAGTATTTAAAAAAAAAAAAAAAAATATATATATATATATATATATATATATATTTTTTTTTTTTTTTTGAAAAGCTTAATTGCTAGAGCTATGGCAACTTTAAATATTATTAAAGATCGTTGCATTGATAAGCCTCCGTTCTTTGATGGTAGAAATTTTACGCTTTGGAAAAATAGAATGAAAACTGTTATGCTTGCTATTGATTTTAATATTTTATATGCTTGTGAGCATGATTTGTCTAAATTACAATTGAACAACGAGTTACTTAATTTTAATGCAAAAGTTGTAAATATTATATGTTGTGGTTTAGATAGAAATATATGTGATAGAATTTTACATTTTGATTTTGCATATAATATTTGGAATTTTCTTGATATTGTGTATAATGTTGAAAAATCATCTTGTACTACTAATGATTTCTTTGATGTGAAGGAGAATTATAATTCTCAAAATCAAGAAAATGTTCAGGAAGTCGAAAAGGAGAAGTGCGCTAAATCTTCCATATGCTTGATGGCTAATTCAAGTAAAAATTCTGACTATTAAAACGATGAAAATGAGGTAAATTCTGAATATCTAACTTATGAAGAATTATTTGATGAATTTGAAAGCATGCAACAAGATTTAAAAATGATTGTCTCCAAGTATGTCAAACTATCAAAGAAGTATAAAGCATTGTCAAGTGAAAATAAATTCGTGCCAATGAATGTTTCTAATCATGTTAATTCTAAATTCGTGCCAATGAATGAAAATTTGAAAAAGATCCATGGAAATTCAATTTTTATGCATAGACAAGTTCATGCTAAGTCAAAATGTGCTCATAATGAAAATTTTAGTCATAAGCATGAAAAAGATAGAAATTTACATGAAAAGTCAAAATCTGTGCATAATCTTGGAAATTCTAAAAGTATGCATAGTGTTAAATTTGTGTATAATCATAAAAATGCTGCAAATATGCATATAAAATCCGTATTTATTCCTACATGTCATTATTGTGGAATTAAAGATCATATTAGACCAAATTGCTTTAAATTGAAAAATGCTCAAAGAAGTAAGTTGTTTGAGAAGAATAATATACATAATCATTTTGTTAAAAACAAATATTTGCATGATGTTATTTGTTATTCATGTGGCAAAATTGGTCATAAATTTAA
>JBBMEG010046833.1:0-17734 GCA_037832605.1 Cyclanthera cordifolia
CGAGTGTTGAGTTTTCCATATTTGTGAGATTTTACAAGGATTCTAGAAGGACATCTAGCTTTGTAAAACCAAGCAACGTTGGAGCTTATCACACTACTTTATATTGCTATAAGATATTTGACCTACAAATTTAGTTCAGTTCAAAATCAGAATCAAAGCAATAGTAGAATTATGGTGGAGGTCACAATCCTTCTAACCCAGCAACATTTATGGCAGCTCAAAGCAACAACCCATTTGTTACAAATCCTGATGTTGTTGTTGATCCCTCGTGGTTTTCCGATAGTGGAGCATCAAGTCATGTGACTTCAGATTATGGAAACTTGAATAATCCCACAAAATATGGAGGTATGGATAATATTGTGATTGTAATGGTTGTCAGTCATATTTAAGTAATCAAAATTGTCGTTTGAATCTTGAAAATGTACTATGTGTGCCTGATATATCTAACAATTTTGTTAGTATTTCCAAATTAGCTCAAGACAATGGCGTACTTGTTGAATTTCATGAAAATTATTGTCTTATTAAGGATAAGGCTACGAGACAAACACTGTTGGAAGGGGCACTCGATAATTGACTCTATGAGCTAGAAAATGTGAAGACGGGGCTAGAGGACACCCTAGAGTCAGAAAAATTCTCTACAAGCAATAATCCCCATTTTTTTTTTATCTTATGTTAATTTAGCTATGTCCAAGGATGTTTGGCATCGGCGTTTGGGTCATCCTTTGTCCAAAATTTTGAATTCTGTTTTAGAATAATGTAATCTTCTTGTCAAGGGAAATGATGCTATTGGATTTTGTCATTCTTGCAAATTAGGTAAAATGCATGCATTTCCATTTCCAAATACCTGAGTCACAAGCACCACGTATATTTGATATTGTGTATTCAGATCTTTGGGAACCAGCTCTTATATTATATACGTAGGGTTTTCAATATTATATGTTTTTATTTGATTATGATAGTCGATATATATGGCTTAATCTGTTAAAATAGAAAAGTGATGCATGCACAACCTTCAATCATTTCATAGCAATGGTGAAAATTAGTTTAATACTTGTATCAAGGCATTCCAATTAGACAACAGTGGTGAGTTTGTTAAAATACACAAGGTATGCAATCAACTTGGCATTCAATCTCGATATTCTTGTGCCTACACTTCTGCTCAAAATGGTAGAGCTGAATGTAAACATAGACAAGTGGTAGAAATAGGTCTTACATTACTTGCTCAGCCATTTATGCCATTATATTTTTTGTGGGATGCAGTTTTGGTTGTTATGAGTTTAGTAAACAGTCTACCAACAATGGCTCTTAAAAGACAACCTCCTACTCAGATTTTTAATTGCAAAATTGTTGATGTTTAAAACTTTAGAATGTTCGTGTGTGAATGCTTCCCTAGTTTACGTCCTTATCAAAAACACATGTTTAAGTTTCATTCTGCTAAATATGTTTACTTATGACCAAGTATTAATCATAAAGGTTTTAAATGCCTTCACCCTAATGGTAGGATAATCATCACAAGACATGTCACGTTCTATAAATATGAATATCCCTTTGCAAATGCACAAGTGGTTCCGTTGAATAAGTCCTTACAACAACCAGTTGATATACCAACCTCCCAACTGCCTCTTTTACATTGGCTTCTAGTTCCCTTAAGCCATTTCACAAGTACCTCTAACACTACCTCATATATAATGCCCAACAATACCACAAATTCCCCCAGTCAAGAGACAAATATAGCAATCAATCCAACCATTTTGTCTTCACCTAATCCCACTCATGATCCTTCTCTAGTTAATCAAATCAATAATTCTTTATCCAATACCATTTCACCGTCTAACCTAATTAGCTCTTTACCTCACTAAGTCTCTCCACGTCCATCATCACCGATAGGCTATAACCCACCGATAGGCCCATCCTATCTCTCTACCATTAAAAGGAAAGTCGATGGTTCAATCGAATGATATAAGGCACGCTTCGTTGCCAAACGGTTCAAAAAAGTTCTGGTATAGATTTTTTTGAAACATTTAGCCATGTGGTTAATGGATCTACAACTCCAGTAGTACTTAGTGTGGCAGTTTCGATGGGTTGGACAATTCGCGAGCTTGACTTCAATAATGCCTTTCTGAATAGTACTCTTCATGAAGATGTATATATGAGTCAACCATCGAGATAAGTTGATGAGAGTAAATCTAGCTACGTGTGCAAACTAAATAAAGCACTATATGGATTAAAGCAAGCTTCACATGCATGAATGATACTTTGAAAAAATTTCTTATAAGTTGAGGGTTAGTAACTTCTCGATTTGATACTTCACTTCATATCTGTACCTCGGGAGAATCCATTATTATACTGTTTTTGTACGTCGAGTCATTGTTACCGATAACAATATTCCACTCATTCAACATTTGATATATGCTCTGGATAACACGTTTTCTCTATAAGATCTTGGTATGCTGAATTATTATCATGGGATTCAAGTACATCACCTCGAGTTTGGCATCCTTCTAAGTCAGACAAAGTATGTTGACGACCTACTACAAAACTTGACCTTCAAAACTTGAACCCGTTCAGACGCCATGTGCTATGGGTAATCATTTATCTCTTAATGACAGTGTACTATTGAATAATCCATTTCAGTATCGGAGCACTGTTGGTGCTTTGCAGTCTCTCACTAACACTCGCCCTGATATATCATTAATTGTGAATCATTTAAATCAATTCTTAGAGCGGTCAACTAATATTCATTGGAAAGTTATGGAACAGTTTTACGATATGTTAGTGTAACAAAGCACTTTAGGGTCCTTTTGCAACCGAGAAGTGGTTTCTCCATTTTGGCTTTTTCAGATGCTGATTGGGCTGCCAATGTGGATGATCGGAGATCAGTAGCTGCTTATTGTGTTTTCATTGGCAATAGTTTAGTGTCTTGGTCCTTTAAGAAACAAAGCGTAATTGCTCGCTCAAGCACAGAGTCTGAGTATCGAGCTCTCGGTCATGCATCTGCTGAAGCCATCAAGCTTCATCAACTTCTCTCTGAAGTTCATGTTCGTTAATCGCCTGTTCCCACTTTGTGGTGTGATAACCTGAGTGTTGGTGCATTCGCAGCTAATCCTATGTTCCATGCTAGAACGAAACATATTGAGATTGGTGTTCACTTCGTTCATGATCAAATTCTTAATCGTTTGTTGGTAGTTCGCTATATCTCATCTGCTGATCAACTAGGTGACTGTCTTACCAAGCCACTGTCTCACTCCTAATTTCAGCTTCTACGATCCAAACTTGGTGTGGTTAAACTACCCATTTGTTTGCAAGAAGATATTTGATGCAATAAATCAGTAACAACCAAAGGAGATTTAGTCCAACAGTTTCGCTCATCAACAAATTAAGATACAATTGTTTTTATATTATTCTTTTGTTAAGATTTTCCATGTACAGTTGTAGATTTATTTAGTGGTTATTTTATCTTCTATTCTTCAGCCTTTCTACATGTATAAACATAGACTCCAACTCTCATAAGCAATATAATTCAAGTTGCAAAATTTATTTCTTTCTTTTGCTGTCTTTCAATTATTGATCGTCTCATAAAGGCATGATAACATACTTTTGTGAGTTCTTTTTCTTTTTTTCAAGTAAATTATATGCAATTTTCCAACTCTTAAGTATTATATTATTTTATATTACCCACTTAGAAATCCAACGAAGCCTCATCCCTCAAGCTCAAGCCATAATAAGAAAGCAAGTAAAACTAGCAGTTTAACTATAAAAAACGAATTGTAGCTAGGATATTGAACTTATAAATAAAAAAAAAAGTCGAACAACAAAAAACTACAAACTCAACAGGTATAACAAACTATTCAGCTATTACACGCGCTTAAACCAACAAAGGACTTGGATAACATACTCCTCGCACTCGTGCAACTAAGACAACAAGCTAAAAACTTGTTTCTATGGCTTGAGAAGTAGAACTCAAAGGCTCGGTGTCACAACTTCTTTTAACATAAAAGCTTTGGACTTCACTTATGTTGCCCAAACTCATCAAAAGAAGCCTCAAATAAAGCCAACACTCGATAAGAAATCATTGGCCACGTGTGAACTAACTATGAAACCCTCCCCAGAAATCACATTTTGACACGACTTCTAAAAAATCGACACCGAAAATGCTAGATGAATGCAAATAGAACACGAAAAACTTTAATATCTCGGATGGTGGTTGCAAAATGTTTTGTGGTGCTTATGGAACTGACACAGGCATTTGGCGTTCCCGAATTGATGTTGAATTATTCCTTGAAATTGACAGACGAGATTGAACAGTAGTAATGAAATCCTTGCTAGAAAATCGGTTAGGTGGCAATAAACATGGGTTTCGAGATGAAGAGAGGATGTCATTTGGCTAATTCGGGTGCAAGAAAGTAAAATTTAAACATGTGGATTGCTAAACAAAGAACTGGTCTCAAATATAAGGAAATAGTCCAATTTATTACAAAAATTATATTTCATTAACGAAAAAGTGTTAAGTTTGTGCCCTGAAGGCCTAGTAGTTCTCAATTTAAAAAACAATCATTTAATGTATGAGATTTAATGCGAAGTCAATTTTTAATGAAGAGTTATTATTTTTCATTTATTTCATATTTAAATTATAAACATCATTCAGCCTTATCGCATTAATTTGATTAATAGTGGTTAACCCATGATTATATAGATCAACACTTTAGACGCATACAAATGGATCTAGTTCCAAGTTAATAACCTAAAACGTCTATACTATATGGACTAAGGTTGAGAGCCTATGTCTTGGTGACAATATTGGTATGATCTACTTTGCAATGGTTGCCGACAACATGATCCTGATTGTTCATGTGGAGATATGCTAGTGGGAGTGCTTATGCAAAAATGATTTTTCGCATAAGATTAGACCAAAAGTATTACGATCAGTCTAATGCTTTCGTTATAGACTTTGATCAAGTCCTTCACTAGGATGATCGTATGCTAAAATGATCTTAATCTTATGTGAGTTGTAACTATTGCTTTATGAAAGCATCCTTTGATGTGCATAAGTGAGATCAATCAAACAACACTAGGTCAATATGCCTCCCACGTTAGAGATTATTATAACGAGTGGTCGGGGAACACAACATCATAAGTTAGAAATTCACTCATTTCCTATTATTGAGGAAGCAGAAGAGTTGTTCCCTCAAAAACTAATTTTGGGACTTGAACAACGTGTAAAGACCCGACCAAAAATATGAGTCTGAACTTAGGCCTCTACCCTAATACATGATTTATAATGTCTCACAAGTTAAGGGCAAGTCTTATAAAACCAATTTTTAATAAATGATTAAAAACTACATTTCATTTGAAAAGCTCAAAACATGTAGTGATACCTAATTTAAATCCAAAACTTAAAACAACTACAAATTTCATGAATAAACATGTCGTAAATTGTTCGTGTAGAAAGACTATAATTATGTAGAACTTTTAAAGGTTCATTAGTGCCCATGGTCGATCCAGCTCAATCCTCCATTCCGGTACAATCTTGTCATACCTATGGAATTCCACAGTGGAAAGAGTGCGTTTATGAAAACTCAGTAAGAATCCCCAACTTGGGATCAAAGATGGATATATTCGAAGCACATAACAACACAAGAAGTACAACATCATGATCATTAAAACTCACACGACGGGTACTCAGACCCAAATCAATTGCACGCCTGAATATCAAGTACAAGCTTGTTTACCTGCATTGTACTTAGCCAAAACAACATATCTTAAATAATAATAAATAAAATATTGCATGCATAACATTGATGTCAGGGTAATATGTATGACATACTTACCTTCTTAGTTTTTAAATTCCTAGGTAATATGTATAACATGTTTACTTGTCAAATTGCTGCAAGCTTGGGTAACATATTATAATATGCTTACCTGTCAGGGCATATGATATATCGTGCTCATACAAGCAATTGAACTCCTAGGTTACATACATAACATGCTTACCCGCTGGACTTATATCAATAAAATCGAATGTTTGGATAACATGTATGACATGCTTACCTGTTAGGTCTTATATCAATACAATGGAATGTATGAGTAACATGTATGACAGGCTTACCTGTCAGGTCTTATATTAATAGAATGGAATCTCTGAGTAACATGTATGACATGCTTATCTATCAAGTCTTATATCAAGAGAATTGAATGCTAACGAGAAGGATCTTCAATTCCTCCTAGACAACTTGATTAGTCTTCTCCAATCTTTCAATATATATTTCAATTGCTAACATCAAGCTCATTGTGGGAAGTAATTTAGAGAAAATTGAAGTCATGATTATTTTTTTAGAGGTTTGAAAATGAGATGAGAAAAGAAATCTTGACTTAGAGAGAATGTTCTCAATATGTGATGTAATGAGAATGAAGAACTCGCATGCCTTTTATTTATGGTGTTGGTTTGACATTCAAACTTGGAAAGAATAATATTTTTCAATATCTTATATTCAAGAATAACATTAAAATATTTATCTAATAAATATTTTCTCTTCTTTCTTCTTATTAGGCATTTTTGAAAATCACAACCCCTCCACTATGAACAAAATTTTTTTCCATGTTTATGGAGAAGAGATTTTCGAATTCCTCAATGTATCTCATATATTGATTTAATTATTTCAATTCATATTTATCCAATAAATGACACTAACATAATATATTCAATATATTATTTTCCAATAAATGTCAAATTAATATATCCAATACATTAATCAACTATCTCTTTAATAATTATTAGATAATAATTAATATAATTAATATATCCAATATATTAAATATTTCTCTTTAATTAAATAATTTTCCGATAATTATTTATTTAATCAATCTATCCAATAAATCAATTATTCCTCTTCAATATTTATCAATAAATATTAACTTATTTATATATTCAATATATCAATAAATTAGTTTAATTAGTTAAACTAAAGCTCCAATTAATTATGTTGGACATAATCAATTGAAAGAAAATGTCCAACATAATTACATAGTAAGTTTTAACCTTTCAAACTCACTCTCTAACTAAACAACGTACTAGTAAATATGAGCTAGCATGAGGATTGGTGGACCTATAGTTGAAATCTAAACAACCCAGGATCTAATTCATATTTGTCAACATAAGACTTATTTTACTATAGACATGTGATGAAATCTTTCGCATTATGCGACAAGTTATGTCAACGGATATAATCTATCATCTGTCATATGATCCTTCTTGAGCTTGTTCGTAATTCATAGCTAGGATAACAAATTCATTCTATCCTTGTAATTACATTTTTCTCTTTAAGCATCATTGATTCCCTTAATGAATTAGTTGTATATGGTTTAACTATAAACTAGTATCCTCTCGGGCTAGTGAGAGGCGAGTACCCTTTGCTCAAGCCCTAGAATAGTTCTTAAGGGAACAACTCTTCTACTTTCTTAATAATAGAAAATGAGTGAATTTCATTTTGTGACGTTGTGTTCTCAACCACTCACTACAGTAATCTTCAACGTAGTAGGCATATTGACCCATTGTTGTTTGGCTAGTCTCACCCATGCACATCATTAGAAGCTCTCATAAAGTAGATGTTCATAACTCACTTAGGATTAAAATCATTCTAGTGAAGTACTTGATCAAAATCTATAATAGAATTACTAGACTTATAGTAATACTTTTGGTCATCATGCAAAAATTCTTTTTTGCATAGGCACCCTCACTAACATGTCTCTACATGAATAATGAGGATCAGGTTGTCTACAATAATTGTAAAGCAGGGTGTATCAATAGTGTCACTAGGACTTAGGCTCCCAACCTTAGTCCATATACCGTAGATGTTTTAAGTTATTAATTTGGAATTAGATCCACTTGTATGTCTCATATACTTGTTGAAGTGTTCATCTAAAAATCATTGGCATATAACCATTAATCCAATTAACGCAATAAAATTGAATGATGCTTATAAATTAATGCTCAATTAATGAAAACAATAACCTATATTAATATCTAAAAAGATCATTAGATGCCACACATTAAATGTTGTTCTTAAATTACAAACTATTATTCCTTTAATGCATAGTTCTTAACATTGTATCGTAGATAGTTGTGCATATAACCACTGATAGGAAGTAGATCAACGTTATTTCATAATTATCAAATCATCACTTCATATTCAACTAGAAAAATTGCATAAAGTTCTTACTCTAAAAATATATGGGACAAGTTCAGATACAATTACCCAAAATTTACAACTTGAGTTTTTTTTACATGTAACTAACTTTTATTGGAATTTACTATCCATAAGAAAATTGAAAAGAGATCTTAGTTGTATGACTCTTTTTTTTCCTGAACTTGTATGTTTTTCAGGATTTGGAATTAGGAAGGACAATTGGTAATGCTTCACTATGTTTAGGTCTTTACCATCTCAATCATCTAGAACTGTTAGCCAGTTCGTCACAAGCTTCATCTTTATCTTCTTATGTTAGTAATCAGTTGAACTCTTCATGCAATAATGCTAGTGAAATTATTATATTACACTATCGATTAAGTCATGCTAATTTCTCTATAATTTCCAAAAATTTTCCCATTCTCTTAACAAATAAACATCATTCTTATTTAAGTGTGAGATTTGTTAATTATCTAAGCACACTAGACACCTCACAGTACATATAAACTACAAGTCCATTTTCATTGCAACATTAAGGGTCCTTCAAAAATAAAAAATATATATTTTAGAAGCAAAATGGTTTGTGTCTTTTATTGATGATCATACTAAAATTACAAGGATTTCTTTATGGAAGACAATTATGAAGTTTACTTTATCTTCTAGTGATTCAAAATTAATACCAAATAAAATATTGTGTCCTAAAAAAATATGTAAAAGAATTCTTCAGTTCATATCTTGGTAATTATTTATCATACCAAGTAATAGTTTATATCCATTCATGTGTTGACACACCATAACAAAATGGAGTGGCCGAACGCAAGAACCATCATTCCCTAAAAGTTCCTCGATATCTAATATTTTCATCATATAATCTCAAGTTCTATTGGAGAGAGGCAATACTTATTACAACATATTTGATTGATCGAATGTCTTCTAGTGTTTCGAATTGTTTTTACTCCTCATCAAGTCTTCCTTCGCTCTTTTCCTTAACTTCGAGTTAAGACTCTAGACTAACTCCTTAAGTTTTTGGTTGCACAACCTTTGTTTATATCCATGCACAAAATCATAGTAAATTGAATCCTATAACACATAAATGCATATTTATAGTTTACACACTCACTTAAAAGGGCTACAAATGTTATTCTCTTCCTTCATAACAATTATATGTTTCGATGAATGTAACTTTCTTTAAGCATTTTACTGTAAAATTGATTGCCTGGGGGAACAAATACATAACAAACAGCTTTAAAGCACTTTAATTAAAATTGAACTGATATTTGAACTAGATTCTTTCTCCCTCAATGCATGTGTATGTCACTAGTCTACTCAACATGCATATATTCACTTCTTACGTACTCATTCTTTAAATCAAAGAAGAAGAAGTAATTTCTCCAATACCCACTACTCATGTACCTTCTTCCAAGATTTAAGAAGTAGTTTCTCCAATATCTGCTATTGTTCCTCCAATATCCTTTTTTGTTCCTCTAATATCAACTTTCAACATCACTTAGCTGGATATGAAGATCTTCTCACTAATTCAAAAATAAACAAGCAGATTCAGCAAATGTGTCTTAGAACAGAACATATCTTCAAAGAGTTTGCATCGATTCTAAATTCATCTAAAAACTATGTAAGTATGGATGAAGGGTGAGTTAAAAGAGATGGCAATTGGCTATCTAAACTACCCAATTGTAGTAAGAAAAGTGATAAGAGTTGTTCCAAGCACCTATTGCAGACTATGTCATATAATGGTTTATCCAAGTCTCATCGAGTTTTTTTTTTTGATTGATAATGTTCAAGTTCATGATAACATTCACAATGCTCTACATCATCATCTTCGATGGATGAAAGCAGTATATTATGAGATGGTGCACTTAAGAAAAGTGTCACATGGATAGTAACCAATTTACCCACTGGTAAAAGTAAAAATATCAAAGAGTTTTTGAAGATCAGACATCACATTTCTTTGAAATGAAGAGTGTATATCAGAAGCAACAATAGAGTAGTAAATTCTAACATTCAAGTAAATGTTTGATAATTTTACAAGGCAATAAATGAGAGACTTAAAAAGACAAGGAAAAACAAAGGATTGTACAAAAGTACCGCAAAGGAAATCCTAAAGATCTGTCGAAAAACCAGTAAGAAAAACCAATTAAAAATTATCTAAGAAGGCCATCTTGTAGAGAAGGACATTCTGTTCATTGGAACAACCCAAAATGTATGAAACATGAATGTAGATTGTCCTTTGAATAGTTTTTGCCATTATCACTCTATTGTACCATTTGTTCTTACTTTACTTATTTCCTTCATTTTTCTATTAACACTTGTTTACGATTTTCTTGTTATTTTACCCTTTTTTTTTCTTCACAGTGAACTATGGGATGCAAGTGAATTTTTACAATTAAGTATCAAGGAAATGGTAACATTGAAAGATCGAAGGCTAAACTTGTAGCTAAAGGATACACCTACTCCTGTAAATTGACTACCAAAAAAATTTTGCTCGAGTAGTTAAACTCAATACTATAAGGATAATATTATCTATAACAATGAATCTTGATTGAAGTCTCCAACAACTAGACATAAAATATGCCTTTTTAGATAACAATTTAAAGGAAGGAATATATATGGATGTCTCTAGTATGTAAAGAGAACACTGATTCTAGAAAAGCGTGTAAGTAAAAAAATCTCTCTATGGGCTAAATAGTCTCCTCGTGCATCGTTTGGTAAACTTTCAACTTTTCTTATTAGCCTCGAATATTCTCAATACCAGTTAGATCATACTTTATGTTATGAAAAGAAAATCAAAGACACAGACTGCTCTCTTGATAATATATGTTGATGATATCATCCTAATATGATGAATCATAAATATTAATATTGAAAAATCACTTGCCTGAGATTAATTTGAAGTTAAAGATATAAGAAATCTCAAATATTTCTTAGATATAGAGATTGCTCGATCTCATAAAGGCATGGTCTTATCTCGGAGAAAATATGTTTTAGATCTTTTTAAAGATAATAATAGCATACTCAATTGATAAGAGAAGATATCAACATCTTGTAGGATATCTCATTTATCTTTGACATACACATCCTAATATTGGTTTTATTATTAGCGTGGCAAGTCAATTTATGCATAATCTAAATGAGAAGCATATGAAAGTTTTATATCAAATTCTCAAATATCTGAAAGATAACTCCATGGAAAGGAATATTTTTTTAAGAAAAAATGACAAGGGAGATGTTGAAGTTTAAAAAGATGCAGATTGGACAAATGATACTACCGATTAAAAAAATCTACCTCTGTATATTGCACTTATGTATGGGATAATGTTGTAACATGGAGAAGTAAAAAACACTATAGTTGCAAGTAGTGATGAAGCAAAATTTAGAGCTCTTTCTCAAGGCATGTGCAAAAGCAGATGAAGCAAAAGAGTCTTATGCGAATTGCAAAAAGTTTCTTTACCATCAATAAAAATGATGTATCAAATACAATGACTATCAATATTGCTAAGAATCTAGTTTACCATGATAGGACTAGACATGTTGAAATTGATCGCCACTTCATCTAAGAAAAAGTCAATAGTGGAGTAGTTCAACTTCACTATATGCCAACAAAGGAATATTTAGCACCTCATCAAGTCGCTGTCAAGACCTATCTTTGAAGACTTAAATGAAAGCTTAGATTATATGATATATACAACCCATCTCGAGGGTAGTGTTGAAACTAATATCAAATTTAGAGAATTATATTAACTATTTGGATTTTTTTTATTTGAATCCTAGTATTTAGGAAATTTGTTTAGATTAGTTTTTTTAAGTCTTTGTGTATAAATACTTTGTTGTATTTGGAGTTTGAATAAGACAAAAGAATAAGTCATCATTTGGCTTTTACTTCCGTAACTTCTATCCCTGTTAGCGATGCACAATGTGTTCCAAGTTTCGATGCTTCAATAATATGTTCCCGACTTGTCGCTCTTAGACTATAAGTCTTTGCATTTGAATCAAGATATGAGTTTTGAGAAAAAAACTTAAAATATTTTGGCCAGTAGGCACAAGACCTAATGTAACTGAAGATCAGTTTTGTTAAAGTTTTATGGAAGAATGAGAAAGTTGTAAAGGAAACATGGGAGTGTGAGGACCATATGCGTTCTTGTTACTAATCATGTCTTGTATGCTGATCTTTTTGATTAATTACAATGTCTTTACCTGAAATTGTGGATCCTTACTGAATTTCATAAACTCGTTCTTTTCACTGTGGATTACCACATGTACTGTTGAAATGTATCAGGATGGAAGATTGAGCTTCTAAATATGACTATAAAATCCATTGCATTTTATTTAGTCTTTAATTTAGCTTACTTTATTCTACATTAACTATATAGATGCATGATTTTTCATGATTTGATTTACTTTTCTTATGTTTTCTACTTTTTATGTTCTAAACACCTAAGTATTTTTATTATTACTTCTCTGATATTTGAGTTTGAACTATGTTTTACCATTACTTTAAATGAAAGTATTTTCATTTACAATTATTTTAATACAAAGGTTCTTTTCATTTTCACGCATTTAGAGTTAATGAGTTACCTTTAGACCCTAATTTTGGTCGTGTCCTTGCGTGTTATATAAAAACTTGCAATCAATTAATACAATTTGAATATTTATAATAAGTACAACATATTATTGTAATGAGTATTACAATTCATTATTAATATGTATACTATAGGGCGTGTTTGGATAGGGCGCGTTTGGATAGGAAGGGATGAGAAGTGAAATTAAAACTGTGTTTGGGGTGTAGGCTTAGGATGAGAAGTGAAATTAAAACTGTGTTTGGGGTGTAAGGTTGGGATGAGAAGTGAAATTAAAACTGTGTTTGGGATGTAGGGTTGGGATGTGAAGTGTAATTAAAACTGTGTTTAGGGTGCAGGGTTGTGATGGGAAGTGTTATTAAAACTGCTTTTGGGGGCAGGGTTAGGATGAGAAGTGTTAAAAAAAATTAAATTTAAGATAAATAGAATTAATTTAATATTATAATATGAAATTAATTATAATATTAAAATAACTCCATTTTAAAATTCAAATTATTATAACTTTTAAATTATTATAATATCATTAAATTGGAATGAATGTATAGAAATTATGTGATACTCAATGACTATACTTAATTAATATTCTTTGAAGCTTAGTAGAAGATGGTTTTGATATTGAAATTAATGATCATGAAATGTGTTTACATTTGTGACACTATTTCAAGAATGTCTCCGAAGCATGTAGGTACAATAATTACGAGTCATGCGGTCGTCTAGCTGAAGGAAAGTGGCTACTGTGTCTCCATCACATGCCACCAAATGCATCAGAGCTACTTGTTCTTCCTCAGTAAATTAAGTCAGAGAATCGATTTTCTTAATAGCCGCTTCTCTGTTTTTGTTTATTAACTCCTGCCTCTAGATTTGACAGTTAATAGCCTTGTCCAACTTCTCTTCGGACATTTGGGTGTGCTTCTTAAGAACATTGAGTATCTCAACATCCTTTCCTGCCCTTCTTCTTTTAGTGCCACTAGTTCTTTATTGACTCCCGCCTTGACTTGAGGTGCTCATTTCCACATTATTCGGAAATTCTAGGTTATCGACATTCACATTTGGACCCTCACCGAGTGTACGGAACGACTGTGTCTCGGGGACATAATATTCCTGCAGATTTAGGTCTAGGAAATCTTTTGGCACGGCTTGTCGACTAGCCTCCCTCGACGCAGCTAATTTTGCTACTGCAGCCGTAGGATTAGTGTGCGATTTTCTGGTGCCCCGGTCTTCTCTGAAAATGTGGGCGAGAGCATCTAGGTGTGGAAAGGGTTTGTTCCAAAGACCCTTCGCATTAGGATGTGTCTGTAAGAGAAAATGACATATTATTAAGGAAGAGTGATATGCAAGGTTAGCTATCATTTTGAATATGGTAAATGTGAATAAGTAAATTACCTTCACCCATTTCCAACACTTTCGTTCGTCGTTCCATCCAAATCCACTCTCAGTGGGTCCATGCATCTCCTTAATGTCATGGTATTGTTTCTTGAATGTACGCACTTCATTCTTGATACTACTAGTGTTGATTCGTGTGTTTGGTAACTTCATTTGCATGTGGGTAAGCAATGTGTTTAGGTACCTAGGTTTAAATGTGCCACCGGGGGCTGTGAGGTATTTTCCCTCTAAGGCTAGTATGTCATCAATTAAATGTGCATCCTCCACGGGTGTCCAGTAGTGTCTATTAAATGTTCTATTCGCCCCTAACATTTCACTGTAAGTGTCACAGAGTAATAATACAGTTGGTAAAAGTGAATACTAAACCTTATTAATATAACACAGTAATTATAGAGTTAAGGAAGAAATACGGATATACAAATGTTTTTGGATTCATGCGCATTTATTTAATAAGTTGGACAAAATGTTAAATAAACTATTTAAAGGAAAATTTGCCAAGCTGAAAACATTTGCTCAGCGAGCATTTCCCGAAATTGACTCCATTCATCGGACACTTCTATTAAGTCTATATTATCCGGCTCAATGCAATCTCCTTGTGATGCAGTTGAAACTGTATCTTGATCATCAAATTCATCGAGCGAACCTTCTCCCATCTCTCTTATGATGAGGCTATTAATGTAGCTGGTAGCCATGACGATGTGGCTTTTCATTCCAACGCTGTAGTTTCCCTTTTTCTGTAGTATTGACCACGTTCCCTTCATCCTACTGAACGCTCTCTCGATTATATTCCGAGCATAAGAATGTCGCCTATTATATAATTCTTTGGCAGTTGTGGGAGCATTAGTTGTGCCTCGCCAATCAGTTAGATGGTATCTTTCTCCTCTATACGGTGTTAGAAATCCTTCCGCATTCGCATGACCCCACATCACATAGGTAGTAACACCCTGCCGACCGATACAGGAATATTGAGAAAGTTTTATCTAAATATTCATGTGTGTTAGAGTTGGAATGATATCATTCGATATTACCGCGTGGCACTTTCAAGCCGCCTGGTTGTGTTAGAGAATCCCTAAGTACACGAGAATCAGCGGCTGAGCCCTCGAACCCCGCAGATGTGAAAATGAATTCGTCGTTGGGAGCACAAAATCTAAGGACATTTATCGCGAGATGACCTTTCCTCGTTCGGTACCGTGGTTGGTCAACAGTCGGCACCCAAACTTCGATGTATGTGCCATCTAATGCATCGAGACAATTATACAAAAGTATAGCAGTTAGACTATGTCTCATTGTTTTAGAATTGATTACCTAAAACCTTCAATTACCTCTAACCACTTCCATCGATAGTCGTTCGACTAGCTCATTATGGGTTATGGTTTTTTTAAAAGCTCCCCATGACATTGTAAAACTGCAACTAGCACCTAGTGGAAATGTCGTGAAACAATTTCCCCCGACCGCGCCCATTGGGTTCGAACAATTTGATTTTTGACATCGTGCGCACAAATGTATAAAAACATTGCAACCATCTCAGGTAATCCAACACACCTAGTTGACCTTAGGCCGCCCCTCGTAAATAATAGTGCACATAGTTTGTTAAATGTAGATATGTCCAGTCTAGTAGGTTCCCGACAGGATCTGTCAGTTTTCATTATTTGATGGAATCAATTCATACTTCTCATCGTGTGTCTCCATATGGCTGGTTCAGGTTCCTCCTTCTTTTCATCATTGTCACCATACTCTTCCATCAGTGGAATGGCGATGAATTGTTGGCTACGGTCTTTGATTATGTTTAAGGTTTCAAGAGCCCCTACGGTTTCGGTATCTTCTTTGTTGGATGACATGTGACTAATATCGTGTGAAAGGACCTATATAAAGGACTACCACATATGATGGTTACTACTTGAATCTTAGTGGCTAAAATTCTTACTAGGGTTCATAATATAGGAATATGTAAGAAGCTATCAAAATTCACGTTTCAACTAGTAAACTATGTTAATAAAGTACTATGTTATAAACTTTAAAATATGTCTAAGTTATGCAAGTAAACTTACAAATGTTATACAACTTCTTATTTTATCTAAGTTATGAAATTTAACTTTTTAAGTAAGGAAACTTCTTATTTTATCTAAGTTTTGAAAGTTAACTTATTGCGTTATGAAAATTCAAATTCTAGGCAAGTTATTGAAATTAACTTTTTGTATTATGCAAATTGAATTGTATTATGCAAATTAACTAACTTATGAAACTTCATATTTTAACTAAGTTTTGAAAGTTATCTATTAAAGTACTATTCAAATATGAACTATCCTATCAAACTTCAAGTTCTATGCAAGTTATGAAATTATTCCAAACTTCAAGTAGTAGTCAAATTTGAAGTAAGCAATGAAACTTAAACATTTATCTAATTTATGAAACTTCTTTTTTTATGCACTATAACTTTAGAAATTCGATTCAAATTTGAACTAATGGATGAAATGTAAATAAGTTTAAGTAAGTGATACACAACTTCTAATTTTATCTCAATTCAGTTTAAGTAAGTAAGTTATTAAAATCTCAATTATCTAAGTAAGTTAAGAAAGTTCTGTTTTTAAGTTATGCAAATTCACAATGTATTTAAGTTATCGTAGTTCACTGTACAAACTAAGTAAGTTCAACTTTTATCTAGATTTTGAAACTAAACTTTTAAAGTTATGAAAATACAAATTCAACTAAATTTGTTAGGAAACTAACCTTATCAAATTTTGGAACATCATATTTTATTATAGATACACAAATTCTAATTTTATCTTAGTCATGAAATTTAAAAAAGTATGTTATTAAGATACACAATTTATAATTTTATCTAATTATGTTTAAGTTATGCAATTTGAAAATGTAATTGAGTTATGGAAGTTCACTTTATAAACTAATTCGGTTGAAATTTCGTGAAACTGTTTCGAAAGTATACTATATAAGTTATGAAAATTCCAATATTATCTAATTTAAACAAACATAAGAAACTTCATAAGTAGTATTAGTTCGAAAGTACGAATATGTTAACTAAGTTTCGAAATAACGAACTTCATTATTTAAGCTACGAATCTGTAAAATTTATTTAAGTTATATACATTACAAACTTGGAAATCAAATTTCAAGAAACTAAAGAGATGAAAAGTAGTTTTTAAATGTGAACTCTAATACAGAAAATGAAATCTATTTTCATTCAAAAATCGTAAACAGTTCACTGAGTAACAGAAGATAAATTGCTTACAAAGTCCGTACGAAGTTCATACAAGCATTATATGTTACATAGTATACGAAAAAAACCAAAATCATAGTTAAAATACATTGCAAACAAGTACAAATAAGTGAAAACCTACCTTGAACTCCAATGAGGAACTTCTTCCGAGACGGTTGAACCACTTCGAGGCTTCTCGAAATATCAAATTATTACCTACAACACAAATTATGTTAGTAAATGATATAAATATTCGATATCAGAAATGAAGAATGAAAAGAAAAAAACTGAGAGAATGAAGTACTTACCAAAACTATGTTATGAATGAAACCTTGCATTTCAAACCAAACCAACCTTTCATTTTT
>JBBMEG010046864.1:0-17727 GCA_037832605.1 Cyclanthera cordifolia
TTGATTATTATTTGAATAATTTTATATATATATATATATATATATATATATATATGTATGTATGTATGTATATGTATATCCTTTAAGTCCATTTATATTATTATTTTTTTTTTCCAAAGAATCTTTAGTAACACATATTATACAAATAAAACATGCCAAGTAAGGATGTTCGTGGTGCAAGGTTGAGATCTTCATTGCAAATCCACAATTTAAAAATAATTTCGTGAACTTTAACATTAGAATAATACAAACCTTACTTCGTTAATTAAATAAACATTTTTAAGAAATTGTTTGATTTGAAATTTTATTTTTTAAATCATCAAACTAATCAAATCTTTAAATCATCAAAATTATTAAGTTATATAAGGTATGACTAAAACTCTGATCTTATCTTATCTAGGATTTAAAGTTTTGTATATATTCATTAATAAATGAAATATTCAATGATAAGAGATTTTATTCTTTTCAGTGATTAAAAATGAGAGGTTTTTCGTCAAAAAAAAAAAAAGAAAAAAAAAAAAAGAGGTTTTCCACCAAATTGTCATTTTAAAATAAATAAGGAAATCAAAGTGGCTTGTGTTTGGTTATGCATGTGATTCGTGCTATCATATTTTTATAAGAATAATTGATTTCAATATTCGTTTTATATGACTAATAATATGATATATTTTATATAATTATTGGTGCAGTGTTTAATATTTTTATATAATGATATATTTTTCCTAAATCTTATTTTAAAAACTAATTGATTTAACTAATCACATTATCATACTAATTTGATGATAATTATAATAGTTAAAGAAATTTATGGTTAATTAATGAGGTCATTGACTTTGGCATACATTAATTAATTGCATTTTTTGGAAAAAAAATGGGTATACACCTAAATAAATTAATTTAATAAATTGAAATTGTTAAATCTCAATGTAATTTATGATGAACAAAAAGGGAAAAAAAATATAGAAAATATGTCAAAAAAAGTGTAAAAGTATCAAATTACAAAATCGCCACACTCCATCCACGTTGAAACTGTCGGATGGGGACTCATTTTCGACGAACTCCAATTATATTGCAAGATACCGCTGCAAAACAATGAAATTCACGTCTATCACGAACGCTCATCAAGGTTGTCTTAGACGAAGTGTATGATGAACGAGACATTTACTCAAATTACAAGATTACAACTATTAACATAGCTTACGATACGATAATTGGTCTATTTATTGATATAGACGCAGCAACTGCATTCCATGTTAGTGAAAGTTTGACAATAAGGAACATCTTCCTCTAGGTGCTATTTATAAGAATCTAAAATTAAGTTTTAAGTAATAAAGAAAATAAATTCAATTAAATGAGGAAGGATATATTTGTCAATTACAATCTAATTAATTAATTAATTAATTTCAGACTTTAAGTTTCTAGACCATTATTCAAAATAATTTAGAAGTATAAGCATTTGTTTATTAAATTTTGGAAAAGTAGTTATTTGCCTAATTTACGGAAAAGTCAACGTATCCGTGCGAAGTGGGCCGTTGTTGAAAAATAGTTATAAGATTGGGCCGTTAGTTGAAAAAAAAAAAAGATTGGGCCGTTAGTTGAAAAGAAGTTATAAATATGAGGGTTGTGCAATTTTTTTTTTAATTTAATAAAATTTGTAACACGTGGCGTTAGTAATAAAATCTACGAGCTAATGGAAAAGTAAAGGAAATTTAACTAGCTGCTATTTTTTTTTTATTATTGTTAATTTTAATTCGAATCCACTTTTATTTATGGTATTAATGGTAGATTATTTGTGATACTGATTAAAAATTATATATCGCACCCATTGGAATCTAACACGTAGTTTTTATCGTCTTTTTATCAAGCATGTTCCAATTTTTTGCTATGTACAAAACTTTTCTAAAATATTATTTTTTGTAATATTTTTATTTTTTTATACGTGAAAAATTCTTTATAAATTTAAATTTTAGTAATAATTTGTTTAGATGTGATTCTTTAGAGAGATGTTAGAGATACTCACCTAGTCACAAATGTCCCACTTTAGTAATGTGGAGATTCTTGAAGACATTAAAAAATAGAGTGAGCTACTCCTCTCATAACCAATTCGTTTTTTGATGGATCCTCACACTATCTACCATCTAATATGGTATTAGAGCTCCAGGTTATTGACCTTCATTCCGATGACTCACCCAAGCGGGTAAAATACTTAAGCGGGCAAGATGGCGATTTTCCCTCCTAAATGGTGCCATCTTGAAGGGACATGTGGTTTTTGAGATGGATGTACAAACAGTCTAGTTTCTACTAGGAGAGATTACAATTAATAACTCGTTTATATAATAGTTTTTGTATAGTGATTTCATAGATTAGAAATGAATTATTATTTTAAAAAGTTAAAAATAGATGATTAAAAATAAGTGATTATAATATAGCTCATTTGCATATTATAGTTTGAAGATGAACGCTCATTTTTAATAACCGGTTGATACTCCAAAACAAATATTCACTAAATAAAGGAAAATAAATAAACAATAATTGGATATAATTTCAAAATATTGATAAGATATTTCAACTACATTTTTCGTTAAAGATTTACAATAATATCGGTAATTTATATTATTATATGATTTTTTTTTAAATTTATTTAAATCCATTATGATTATTTTATTTAATGTGTTTTTTGAACAAGTTGATCTAATAGTCATACAAGATCTCCAAGATTTAAGTAACCATCACTTCTATTCATATACTTTTCAATTTTCCATAATTATCATTAATATAATATTATCTCTTTATCTCTGCACTTATGTAAATATTTTTAATCAAACATTTTTAATTTTTAATCATATATAAAGAAGCTATTATTTTAATTGTTCTACAAAAATTATCATATAAATAATATATTAATGATAGCTCCTTCACATCTAAGCACGTCCAAACAAGTTATTATTATAATTAAAAATTTTAATCACTAAAATTAATTATTCATTTATAACCTTTCAACAATTTTGCATTACCATTGCTCTTAGAAAAATTGTAGCCAAAATGTAGGCTCACGTAGACATGTGCGTAGGGGAGTTCTACTCTCTGTATGTATTTCTGTTAGTTTTTTTTTCTTTTTTCATTTTAATCGTGCCTATTCAATACGACACGTACTCTCAGGTGGCAACACAAATCATGGGGCACGCATTTAGACACGTAAGCAAAATAGTGGGGCCCCTGGTCTAATCAGACATAGCGGATCATTCTTTGTTTATTTCTTTATTATTTTCTTGCGTAAAATACCAGTGAGGAAATTTTTATTTTTATTTTTTTTTATTTATGTTATTGATAAATATATTTTTAATTAAAAAAACTGAAAAAACTAATTTAACCAACTTAATTGATTTGCCGATTCGATTTCGTATTTAAGTTAAGATTGACTCATAAACACCTCTAATTATTATATATAACTTTTATAATAGTTTTATTAAATCTTTCAATTTTTCGTAAAATTATCTACGTCCACCCCTCGAAACCTTATTTATTATCCATGTAAATATATAATTGTTTGGTCGATTTTGAAAGCTCTGCATCACAATTGGTAGAGTATATAATATAAAGATTTGATTAGTTTTGTACCAACGACTTAATATATATATCTTGTACATATATATATATATATATATATATATATATATATATATATTGTACATTTGTTGAACTCTACATTTATTTTTTTTAATAATTTTAATATTCAAAATTCAAAAGAATTAAAATAAATAGTAGAAAAGGGAGAAAAGAAAAGAGAGAAACAAAAGGAGATGAGATTGAAAGAGTGTGGAATGCACTTGGATTAGAAAGAAGGCTTTAGGTACGAAGAATTGCAATAAGATTTAGAGCAATGTCACGCGTGGGGAACAAATGGGTCACACCCCTCCATTTTCTCAATCCCACTAATCATATATTATATGCTTTTTTTTCTTCTTAATTTTGATTAATTTTCAAATATTATAACCAACAAACCCATAATTATTTCATTCAACCATCCAATTTCAAGTTTAGTATTATGTTAATGAATTTTATTAAGAAAAATTAAAATAATAATTTTGCGGTACTTAGAACTAATGGATAAAACCCGACCAATAATTCATGTCATTAGCACAATTTTTTTTTTCTTTTTTTTTTCTGTAATATAAGTTGAAAACTTAGATTGGACAAAATGGAGTGACAAGTATTACTATAGTTCAGTTTGGATTGAACGAGTCAACAATCGACCTATAAGAGTGTTAGAGTTTGTATCATAAATATCTAGTAATTTATAAATTAAAAAACAAAATAGTTAATATTAGACATTTAATGTTATGTTTTAGTTATTAATAAATATTTTATTTTATATATTGTGTATTTAATATACAAATGCCATTAATATTTATTGCATTAATCGGATTAATAACGTTCATGGTGAACGAACACTTTCTAGACAAATATGGGAGAGATATATTAATAGATCAATATAGTAGTGATTTTAAAAAAAAAAAACTTAAAATAAGGTAGTTCGGTAAACTTTTGGGCCATCAAATACTGTTTTCGTCTCTCCTCTTACTTATCGAAATCCTATCAGAAAATACTGAGAAACCCATTTCTCTACTAAAAATCCTCCATTTTTTAACGAATCAGCTCTGTAATCACCCTTTATTGCAAGAAAATAACGTTTTCTTTAATGGGTTTAAGTTTTCTTTCGCTATTTCACTGTGGTTTTCATTTCAATTCTGTAAAATTGGAGAAAAAGTGGCAGTTTCTACAGTAAGTGCCAACCAAACTTGTTTTTCTGCATATAAACTAAACCAGCCATTTGTGAGCTTACTGACTCGATATTCCAAACCATTGTAGTTCTTGATTCTGTCATTTTGATGTCTAATTTCATAGGTTCTTCGATGGAGACAAGCCCGAAGAAGATTTCATCATCTTCCTCTTGTTCTTCTTCTTCTTCTCAGCCTGTTTCTAACGAGGAGAAGAAATGCGGTTCTGTGAGTTTCAAGGACACTGAATTGAGACTTGGATTGCCTGGTTTTCAATCGCCGGAGAGGAAATTGGGAAATGGGATTTCGCTCTTTTGCAAGGATTTTGAGGATAAACAGAGTAATGGGTTCTCTTCTTCTTCTTCGTCTTCTTGTGGTTTGAAGAATTTTGTTTCTGGGTTTAAGAGGGGTTACTCTGATGCCATTGATGGATCTTCTGCGAAATGGGGTTTCTGTAATGGATCTGAGGTTAATTTAGGGGAAGGGGCTGTGTTGTTTTCGCCTAGAAGTGGCGTAGGGAGTAATGTTAATGGTGTTTTGAAGACTGTGAAGGAAGTGGTTGAAGTTAATCAATCTCCTAAGCCTGCTCAGGAGAAGAAGACTCAGGTTTCTGAAAATGGTGGTGCTCCTTTGGCTAAGTAAGCTAACCATTTTTTTGTTTTTGTTTCTTCTCTCTTGTCTTATCCTTGATTCTGAATTGCTGTTTTTAGCTGAATGAATAAATTGTTTATTTTGTGTTGCTCTTCCTGATAATGATAATTTCTTTGCTGGGTTAGGTTCTGTTTTTGTTAATGCTATAATTAAACTCCTTTGGCAACCAGGTTGGCATAGTGGTCTAAGAGAGTTCGACGAATCTACGAGATTATGAGTTTAATCCCGTCGGTCACGTACCTTGGAAATTAATGTGTTACGAGCTTCCTTGACAGCTAAATGTTGGTAGAGCCAGACGGTCTCTCCCGTTAGATTAGTCGAGGTACACGTAAGCGGATTTGAACACTCACGGATATCAAAAGAAAATTGATTCCACTGCTATGACTTGTTTGTTTTGGTGTGGAAAAATGAGATTAGAATGAATATGCTTGGTTTCTTATTAAGAATCTTCTATCTGTAAGTGGATCTAATGTATAACCAAGTTGGTGATATTGAATATGGAGCTTGACCTATTGTTTCCTTCCCCTTGTTGGGCACATGCTCTCAATCTTGTTTTTGAAGGATAAATCCGACGCGGATTGCCGAAATATGCTCGAATAGTATGCTTTTGTGTTCGGCCGGGATGATGTATAGGAATAGATCGGGCTCACTCTTATCAGCTACTTTTTTGCTAGAATTAGTTCATTCTATATGAATTTGATTTCTACTGTGTATTTAAAGTTACTATTCGTTTTTCACTTGGAGAGTTCTTTTTTCCAACATGAGGATGGATTAGAACTTGGAATACTGACCATGAAAATCTATGAAACACAGAGCACAAGTTGTGGGATGGCCTCCAATTCGGTCCTTCAGGAAGAACACCATGACGTCTACCAATTCTACAAAGAACACCGATGAAGCCGAGGGAAAATCGGGGTCAACCGGTTGCCTATATATAAAAGTTAGCATGGAAGGTGCTCCATATCTTAGGAAGGTTGATCTCAAACTATACAGCAAATATTCTGAATTATCATTGGCTTTGGAGAAGATGTTTAGCTGCTTCACCAATGGTAATTCCCCCTCCCTCCCAACAAATATTTGATTTTATGATCTTGAATGTACGACTATCACATTAATCTATGAATTTTTTTCGTCTTTTCATTGTTTTATCGACTCAAACCCGTAAAAGAAAGTGTTGGTTTGATGTTTTGATTCCTACGATTCAGGGCAGTGTGGTACTGAAGGACTGCCTGCTAAAGAGCATCTTAGTGAAAGTAATTTGAAGGATTTCCTCGGTGGATCTGAGTATGTGCTGACATATGAAGATAAAGATGGAGATTGGATGCTTGTTGGTGATGTCCCTTGGGAGTAAGTTGTTTGTTTTGGTAGCTTTCTTTCATTCTTGTAGGCTCGGAAATAGTCGTTCTGTTTGTAACAAACAAAGACTATTTGTGCAGTCAACAAGAGTTGTGCTCAACTTGTATGATGTATAACGTAATAACCAAGAGGTTACAGGTTCAAATCTCTCGTCTCTCAATTATTGTTGAATTCAAAAAAATAAATCCGGGTAGGTTTAGTACATGAATGACAAGTAGAACAATTAAGAGGAAATTACTTGATTCTTGCCTAGTAGAGCATGTAGTGATTTTCATGCTTAGAACACGATGTCTGAGACTCGTACATATGTTTGGATGGTGTAATTGTCGATATGTTTGATACAGTCAACTTTAATCCAAATCTTTGTTTGCGATTAAATGTTCTGCTTTCTTGATTTTTACTGCTAAACATGCATTGTCAAGTTGTGTTTTACTTTCTTTCTTATCGTTTTCGATTGGATATTGCAGGATGTTCACTGCTTCGTGTAAAAGACTCCGAATCATGAAAGGTTCTGAAGCAATTGGGCTTGGTAGGTCGAGGTGAGGGATAATTTTGATATCTAACATACTCGCTTTTGCTAAGCATAGTTTCGTCATCTTTTTTGTTTATCAATGAAGTATTGCAGACATATGTCTATGTAAACGGGTCAACACGATCTTTAAAAAAATGTTTTTTCTTGTATTTGTGACTATCTGGGTTAGCTTACACACAGACATACTGCGTGATCCTAGAAAATCGTAAGTAATTAATCCCTAGATAAGTGGTCACCGACTCACCATGGATTGAACTATCACCTCTTAGTTTTTTAAAGACTCTCTTGACTACTAGGTTACTCCATGATAGTTGATCTAAAGAAAAGTTTGCTCTTTGAATTGCAGCGCCAAGGGCCGTAGAGAACTGCAAGAACCGAATCTAGCGAGATGAAGTCCCAAGCAAGACGTTGAAGACGACATCTCCGCGAGTTGTGAAAGCCCTTTTCTTGAAAAATATATTATTGTTCATTTTGTTACAAACTAATGTTGTATCTTATGAAATGCTAACATTTTCCTGAAGTGTTGTGTGTTTAAATGTTAATTGTTATGGCTGAATCCTGAGTCTCTGCATTTACACAGCTCTCATCGGTTTCCTTCTATACAACAAACACACAAAAAAGATACCATTCAAATCACTTTCATTTCAGTACACCTTATTACGACGATAAGCTCGATAACATCGAAGCATCACACAACCCAAAAAATCATGCACAAAGTAGACATTAAGAAACAACTTGAAACATGCTCTATTATCTCGAGAAAGCAGGAGGAAACATGCTATAGGCGACGTTGATCTTCAGCGAAAGCTTGCTAACGTCGTGCATCACATAACCCAAACAATCATACACAAAGGTGAGACTAAGAACAACTTGATCCATGCTTTAATATCTCAAGAGGAGAAGCATCAGCGAGTGCAGGAGGTAGACGAAGCTTGTTATCTGGCATCGGTTGGTGAAGAGGGGCGACGATGGTCTGCTGCAGAAGCTCGATGAGGGATCGGAATTCAGGTTGTGTTGCTGTGCGGTAGAAGAAGCGAGGGAGGAGGTGGCTTGTTATCGGTCAGAGGTGTTGGTTGGTGAAGATGAGCAACGTCGGTCTGTGGCGGAAGTTCGATTGGGGGATCGGGACTCGGGTTGTGGCGATGACGACGACGGAGCCGGTAGAGGAAGCAGAGGAGGCGGAGAGAGGAAAGAATGGCAATGAGGAGTAAAGCTGAGAGAAGATAGTCCGTGGGGGAGCGAGATCTTTTGCAGCCAAATAATATTCCAAGACAAACCATTGAGAAAAGGGGGGCTCTGCTCTGCAGTGGACTGGGAGTTAAAATAGAGAGAAAGAGAGTTGTAAGCTTTTGGTTCTTTCCTTGTTCATCAGAACAGCTTTCAGGCGTGTTCTTGCTTCCCTTCATCAGCCACTGTTTCATCACTTTTAGTCAAGTATGGAATCATTTCAAATACATCATCCAAATTACTGTTCCAAAATTTTCTTTTTTTTGATAATCGAGGATCATAACATCATCTTACTACATATTTAAGAACACTCTCGTTGTTCCAAAATTGGGACTTAAGAGATAACAAGAGATTTATAATGAAATTAACTCGTAGATTTTAAACTCGGTTTCTCGAAATGAATATACCTCAGAGACTTTTAAGAAAAAGAAAACTGCCTATAAATGATATAAATTGTTATAATCATACCTTTGAGCTTTAATTGAGAGTGGTTGCCTTCCAAATTTACAACATTTGCAATTGAATTCTATTTTATCAAAATATAGTATAATTCATCAGCCGCTGAGTTTTAGTAGCACCTTATGCAACCTAATAACTACGAGCTTACAACATGAGTTTATGTATTAAAATCTACGATCTTTGATGTTTTTCTTTTTGAGAATGGTCTTACATATATATATATATTAAAGATCTTAGACGTTGTTGAACTAAACGAATTGATCTTTTTTTAGAATATAATGTAATTTTAAATTAAAAAAATAAAAGAAATATAACTCAATTAGGTAAGACTTGTAATTGACCAACATGTTAGAGATACAAATCTTCTTTACAAATGTTTTTTTTTTCTACAAAACAAGGAAATTGGAGCTTCTTTCTTCCCTCCTCGTTGATCCCCACCCATCTCTAAACTAGGCACCTGAGATATCGTAAGAAACGAAATCAAAATTTGGGATCGTTTGAGAAACTAATTTTCACAACCGCCTCCAACCTAAGACGTTGAAACGCCCAGAGGACATCTTCTTTTCATTTGTTTGAATAAAAAAAAAATAAATCTTACCGTTAATATTATCGACTTTACTCAAATAACTATTTAATAATTAAAGTTTAAAGTCTTAATCCTCCTTATCTGATAAGTTATTTTAATTATATCTTAAGTTATAAAGTTGTTATAATTAAAATAATCCATCATTTTTTTTAATTCAATAATATTTAAATGAGAGATTCCAACCTTTAATAATTTTTTTAGTTAAATACATTTTAATTATGGATGATTTAAGTTTATATGTTATTTGTGAATTTATCTATAAAATAATAATACAAAAAAACAAAGTAGCAAAATTAGTGGTATATTAGCTATGGATTGGAAACCTGAAGGGGCAGAGGAATAACGTATGTTTTTCAAAAGAAGAGACGAATAATATTATACTATATGTAACCATATAATTTACGTATATATTCTTATTCGTTTAACTGATTTATTTTTAATATCTTGGTGTATAAATATAAGAATATTTTATTATATGATTTTTCTTAAACTATGTAAAGTGAAACTATACCTTTTCATTTACCATATTATATAGTTTAGCGATCATATATTATGTATTAAAATACAACTAAAGCATACCTTAGTGGTAATTCGAAAATATTTTAATTTATCAACCTCTCGTTATTGTTAAGAAATATTAATGTTTTTTTTTTTAAGTACAGATATTAATGTTTTCTCAAAGAAAATTATAATTTATTTCAAAGATTAAAAAAAAGAAAAAGAAAAAAAAAGCTTATTAACTAAATCAATTAAATTTTACTTAAACCTCTCTTGTTTGTAAATAGATTTTCAAAAATAAATACTCCTACAAAATTACATCCAAATTTTTAATTGCAATCCTTATCAAATTTTTTATTGCAATAATTACTTTTAAATACTTATTCTAAATACATTTAGGGGTGTTTGTTTGAGTTTTTATGGATGAGTTATTTTGAATGTTTAGTAATATCTCGCTTGTTTAAAAGTTCTAGTAGAGTGTTTAGAAAGAAGTGTTATTAATATTTGTTTGTATGAAGGTTTTAGTAGAGTATTTATGAGGGCGTTATGAAAAGTGTTTGTTGTTTTTTATATGATATTCGATCATGTTGATCGATATTTGACTTTCAATTTTTTGTGAGTTGTACTACCTTTTAAGTAGGGTTGCAGTCCCCCAATTTTGTAATTAAAAAAGAAAAAAAAAAGTTTCTTAGGTCATTAAGAAGAAATTAAGGGTACTAATTAATAAACTCAATCAAGGTTAATTATTTTTCTTCAAAAAAAAAAAAAAAGAAAAAAAAGGGAGTTTAATTAGGTTTAAGGTTAATTATGTAAAAATCATCATTTATCTTTCCATTCATTATCCTTCGCACGCAGAGACGGTACGTGCGAAATTCCTTTCTCGTCCACTGTGCCGAATACTCTGTACAGTTCCGGTAGACCAAGCAGTGGTTGCGAATGATAGTTTGCAGGTCTCTTTTCAGGTATGATTCGTAAAACTTTGTTTGAATTCCGTGAAATCGTTTTCAAACATGCTAGATATCTTTGCGGTTCTTAATCCTTAGCTCAATTTCGAGCTTATTGCTTGCCTACCAATGGCCGATAGCTCCATTTTCATGTTTAGAATCTAAGATGTAGTGGAATTATTCTCAATCAATTAGTTCCATTCAATCAATTGATTGAAAGGAAGTTTTGATCGATAATACTTGAAAATTATTGGTTAATCGGAAAGATCTAAGCTCAATCAAGAAATTGAACCTCTCGCTTTTTCTTTTAAAAGATTCTCCGCGTAACTGTGTGTTAATTTGCTGTGGTTTTTTTGTAGAGTCGACCGCCTATTGAAATATACGGGTCCGTATGTCCTAAAGCAGCAGGTAATCTAGCTATGATGCTCATATATTAACTGATAATTGAAGTTGTATTCGTTTTCTGTTTCACTGAAGAACAGTTTACTAACGTTATCGCACAATTATGATTCAATCTGCCAGTCACTTATTGGGCTCTATGCTAATTTCTAATGAGATGTTTTGTTTCCTGTTTTTGAGCTATTACAAAAGAGTTTTTATTAAATACTTATCAAACGAACACATTCAAATGAATTATTATAACCATTCTAAATAATTATTCATTTCTAATAATTCATCTATAATCACTTATTTTTAACCATTCACTTCTGATCATTTATTTCTAATCAATCATTTATAACAATTCATTTTTAATCATTCATTCCAACTAATTCATTTATAATCACTTATTTTGAGAGGTTGAAAATAACTACATCCATATGAGCTATTGTAATCAATCAAAATAATTTTTCATTTTAAACACTCGAAATTATTATTCATTTCTAATAACTCATTTGTAATCTTGCATTTCTAATCTCTCAAAATAATCACTAATATCTAACCACATTCAGATGAGTTGTTGTCTGCTATCCTTCTACGAAAACCATCATTCAAACGCTATTAACGGCAATTCCTCCACATATAACCACATCTAAATAATCTATTATTAAAACTCAAATTTCTAATCACTCATAATAACTTCTAATTTATATTTATAATCATTCAAACTAATCACACTACAATTTTACATCTAGCTGAATTTGCATATTGAATGATATCCTCATTAAAATGATGGTGGAATAGCTTCTAATCCTTACGTCGTTCTAGTACTGACTTCTGTTCCTATGTGTCAGGGACTTTATGCTTACGATGGTTGGAGCTTGAATGCGAATATGACAGGTAAAAAGGAATTCCGGAGTGCTGCTGTCCAGAAGAAAAAGCAGAAAACAGTCAGCCAAGAATGGAGACCAGTGTGTACTAACGCCAGCCCATCTGAGGGTAGGTTGAATTTATATTACAAAAGCATATAACTGTAGCCGTGAACTCTTTAGAACATCCAACAAGCTAAAGAATTTCTAGAATTGCCAAATTTAAGTTATTTGCTTATAGCAAAGGCTGGAGCTTTTGTTTTTCATTCTTAAGCATAATAGTGAAAAGCCCCTATCTGGATTAAAAAAAGTATGATGATTGGCGTTGCACATTAGACAACTGAATTGATTAAGTAGTTAGTGGATACAATTTTCTAAAACTCAAGCAACCCACTTTTACGACCACGATTGGAACAATTTTGTGGGTGATAACTGTTCATGGTGTAGATTTGTTGGTTAAGGATGATAGAATTGAGTCCAAGGATGGAAGTCAAGTTAGAGAAATGCACAGAATGCATAGCAGCGCTGTTAGTGCTCAACATTTCGTAGAGGTAGCTGAAGAAACTAATGTAATAACTGATCTAACTGCCGGTTCGAGTGTCTCTCTGAATAAAGGTGAAGTTACGAACTTGGATGGACAATCTGTGCCTTCTGGTGAGAAATTTTCACTGAAACTGGATGTAAGGGAGCGTATGCAAGTATCTTCATCTGATCAATTTCTTGAGTTTACTTTTAAATTCTACTTTTTATGTTAAATGTGCAGATAGGGAGCTCTCTAATTCGATTTGTCAGAGGGAAAGGGTAAAATTTTGATATAAAGTCACATTAGAAGTCATTAATGGTCAGGGTTCTCATTTGTTTTTCCATCTTTTATCCTCCAGTGGATCTACACAAAGAAGGATTGAAGAAGAGATGGGAGTCAAGATTATGATTCCATCATCTAAGAAGGAAGACTATGTTGGTAAGTTTTCAGAATTTTATACATTTCATTTAGCTTATTTTCAAAATACAATGTTTAGTTTTTTTAATACAATATATGCCGTTTAATTCTCCTGGATGACTTTCTTATCAAATTGCTCAATATAGTTGTTTTTAAGTTCATTTTTCTCTCGTCTCATCGAAGCTAAATTAATAATATCCTCAAGTTAATATTATATTGAATAGAGATTTAATTGTGATCTTTTGATAAAACTGTATGTTTCATCAATTATTACAGTTATTGAAGGTAATTCAGTCGATAGTGTAACCAAAGCTTCAGAAAAAATACAATCAATTATTGAGGAGGTAAGCTGTTCATCTTTATGTTTGTAATTTATTTTTTTAACTTTTTGTAGGAGTTGATGTTAATGGTATTTTTTGTATAGGAATCAAAACTTTTTGTTGATAAAATGAAAGAATAACAAACAAGGAAAATGATAGAATATGTGTTCTATCGGTTACAACGTGAGAGGTAAAAACAATTGAGACACATAGGCCATTCATCCAAAGAAAATCACGGTAGACAAAAGCCCAAAAAACAGTACTGTGAGATCCAAACTACTGCGAGCAGATGACAACATCAAGGGTATATTAGTAAGGAGATGTGTAATCCAAACCCCTGTGAAGGCTAATCTGTGGCACCAAATCTGAAATCATCCATAAAAACTATCTCCAAAGCCGAAGAAAAAGCTTCTAAAAACAGAGAAAAGTTGGTGTATTGAGAAACGTAGTTCAAAAGATCAAACTCAATATGAACTTTGCAAGATGGCTCATTCCAATGTACCTTTCCTGTTATGAAATCTTGAACAGCAATCAAAGAAAATAAAGAGTAAGCGAGAAATAACACACAAATTTACGTGATTCACTAAGAACATCCACGATTAGAGAGGAGAACGGTTTTATTAGAAGAGAGCGAATACAAGACTATTGATCAAAGATGGGCTAGGATTTTATGAGGAGTTTATTAGAGGAGATTCCCGCTTGTTGATTGGGTAGCGAGACTCCCAAGGAAGTAATTGTAGAGCATCATAGATTAAGGCATATCTCAACATTTCCAGTTTCCCTCTGTCTCGTGGGAGAATCTTATTTAGTGGAGGCGTATAAGTTTTGTTTCTCCCTGCTACATTTGATTTTCTTGCACTTCAGCTGTTGTCTTGTTGGTCGTCAATCTCGTGGGAAAGTCTTATTTAGTGGAGGTGTATAAGTTTCGTTGCTCCTTGATCCATTTGATTTTCTTTTCACTTCAGCTGTTGTCTTGTTGGTCGAGGCCCGAGGGCATCGGCATGATGCACATACCTTATTTGGCAAATCAAGGAAAGAGGACCGTCACAAAGAGATGGTCTTGTTGGTTAATGATATTTTTATAACGAGAAACAAACATTTTCGTTGCAAAATGAAAAACCATTAATTTTTAAAGATACAAACTCAAAACATGAGTGAAAGAAGAAACAAAGTAAAATCATAAATAAACCGGAAATACAACCCAAACCAAACAAACATCTTGATTTATGTATGCACAAACTTGTTTGACTTTGAATTTCCTTCTTGAATAAAAACTATGTATATTTTAACAAATGTGTCCTTTTAGTGGGTGTGCTTCTTGAATTTCCTTCAATGCACAATTGACCATTTTTCCCTGCATTAAAATGCAGGCAATTAAAAGCCCAAGTCTTGATTACTCACATTTTGTGTCTCTTCCTTTGGCTATACACCCCGAATTAGTCGAGAAGCTTATCAATTTCCAGGACTCCATTCTAAGAAGTTCTGCATCTTGTTTAGATGGGGCTGAAGACAGTGATACAAATGAGGATAATACAGACAATGAAGGTGAAGTTCAACAAACTCCTGAAGCACCAGATGTTGCAGTTGAACTAAAAGTGGATGATGAACGTGAGCAAATCAAAGTTAAAATAAATGTACCTCTTGTCAGTTATCCTCCTAAAGCTTCAAAGACTTCTTCACCATCTGGTATGATAACTACTAAACATTGTTGTTGGGAATACAAACAAAGTATTGTCCCACATTGGTTAATTAAGGGGTAGATCATGAGTTTTGGGTGAAACAAAAAACAAAGCTATGAAGGCTTATGCCCAAAGTGGACAATATCATAATACCAAAGATGCCTCGAGATTTTTCCTTCCCTTACGATTGTAAAGGCTCAGGAACTTGTATTTCACATAGTTCTATAGAGTTGTCCAATTTTTTAACATGACGATGAAAATATTTTTTATCTCTAGTCCTTTTTTTTTTCTCGGTCGAATCTATGTTTTATTTTTTTTTATTCTTTAAGGATATTGTCCCTACAACTTTATTAGTAGAAGCTAGTCTCCCAGACATGCTCATTTGGAGGTCTTAGTTTTGAAGCCCACATGTGAGTTTAGTTATAAAATTCCTTGCTGTCTCCTAGAGTCAGGTCATGAGACGAGCGTGGGTCCCGGTTATCAAAAAAAAAAAATCCTTAAGGACATTGAGTAACACCGTCTTCTTATCTTTCATGAAAGCTCTATCGTTACTTTTCTTCTAAGACCTTTTCTGGTTTACATTGCTCTTGGCAGATTTGGGAATTGACAAATCAATATTTATAAAGCCTAAAACATTTCATCTAACGGTACTAATGTTGAAGTTGTGGAATCAGGAGCGGGTTGATGCTGCTTCTGAAGTTTTGTGGGTGAATACAATATACTAGCTGTATTATTGTACTTCCTGGCTGAACATTTATTCAGATTGTATGTAATGACACATCTTTTCTTTCAGGGTATCTCCTCTAAAATAATGGATGCTTTGGATCATAGGCCAGTACTAATTAAGCTCAAGGGGTTGGTGAGTTCTCTTACATTCAAGCATAAAATTTTCAAATTTCTTAAAAATGATTTTTTCTTTTTTTTTTTTTTTTTTTTTTTGTACTTGGAAATTGTGTTGGTTTTTTCGCATTTCTTTACAATTTTTCAACTTTCTTTAGGTAACATTTGAATTCTTATATTCCCAAAAACAATTGTATCATTTCAAATTTATTAAAATTATCTTTATATTGGTTTGAACCTTGCCACTTTCAATAACTTACAAAAGGTAGAGAATGCCGCCGTTTTTAATGATGATATTTAATAATTTATCAACCATAAGAGAGTCTTGATGAATTATGTTGTTTTGATGGTCCAATACTACTTATTTAAGAATTAGTTCCTACGAGTTTACTTGACAGCCAAATATTGTTGGATTACACAATTGTTCCAAACTTTATCTGCTAGCCACTTGGGAAAGTAAAATGTATGCCTCTTTTGAAAGTTTCTGAAGTTTAACGGATAACTTGAATTATGATGTCTGTGCAAGTCTTGGGTTTATTTTTTCAATGTACAAAGTTTGTAGTCTCGATATCAAATAACCTAGGAGTCACCTTATTGTAATATTAAACATTACACTGTTTCTGAATCAAGAAATATTCTTGGTGACTAGCATCATTATATTAAGTTTGCCGATGGTTCATCAAAACACCACCCATCTACGTAGTTTTTTTTTTTTTTTTTTTTTCCAGAAAATTATGTTATTATAGTATGGAAGTTGAAAATATTTGATTTTATATCTTATCAGGATTGTATGAGAGGTTCTTTGGCCAAAGCCCGTGTCCTGTATGCTCCTGTGGAAGAAATTGGCGACGACGGAAGATTATTACGTGCCTGTCGTATCCATTTTATAGTTTCACCTCAATATTCTTCTACGATACGAAAATGTTACCGTTTGTTTCTTTTTGGTTAAGTTCTTGAATCATGAAATTATTTCAACATGTTCTTATCGTCCAATTTCCTGAGCTTTTTTTTTAGAAATCATCATTGATGCATTTACTGAAGCTGGGCTTGTTATGGAGAAAGACGCAAAACATGAGCTGAAGGTATGCTAACAACTTCTAAATTTCTAATACCTTCATTCCTAGCTCAACGATCTAAGGCTCAAATATCATAATGTTTTGTTTGTTACTTTGTGATTTGATTTCACCTTGAATTATGTCAAATCACCGATCAACTCAAAAACTAAAAGTTTGGGTAAATAATCTTAAAAAATGATAAGAGTTAATTTAGTTATAAACACTCCTCTCACTTGTAAATTCCAAAATTTTTTAAAATGCTTAACAAGGGGAAATCTATATTAATTAGGAATGAAAAAATTGAATATACGACATCGTGCTATAATACAAGATTGAATTATTTAAAACCACCAAATAACTCAAAAGGTTAAACTGTTAAGTTGGAGTTAATTTAATTATATCGATCTAACATATAGTCTCTAAGGAGTGACTTAGTTGGTAGGGGCTTGGAGTCTCCAAGGTACACTCTCTTAGAGGGCCAAACTCGGGTTTGAAATTCACGAATGAGTTTAATGGTAAAATTCTTTTTATCTTCGGAGTTTGAACATTAGAATGAGTGCCGATGCCTCCAAGGATGTAATGGAGGTTTGGGACAAAGCTCCATTTTGCAGTTTA
>JBBMEG010046884.1:0-17727 GCA_037832605.1 Cyclanthera cordifolia
CATAATTCATGGTAATCAAACAGAACCTTCATCTGTACAGACCACCGATTATAATTCTTTCCATCAAGAATTGGGACAGATAATTGTCTAGAATTATTAATGATAACAGATCACTTAGCTCTGATACCAATTGTTGGAAAAATAATAACTAACAAGAATAAAATTATATTTGGGAAGAAGTATACATAAATAAATAATGTCTGAATCACTCACTCTATTTGATTTTTGTTCAGCCATATTTATAGCCAAATTACATCGATAAAAATAATCCACTATACCACCTACATAGATAAAAATAAATCCACTATACCACTAACCTCGCATGATGCCACTATACCACTACCCTACAAATTAGGCTGGCCTTAAATTTATCGATTACACTATCCCACGATTACACGATTAAATAAAATATTAAATTAAAAAATCAGAATTAATATATAATAAAAATTATTTCAACAAGATTTTCTCCTCCCGAATAATGCTTCAATCTTTGGTCATTTACTACAAATGTGTTGCCTCTTTGGATGTTTTAGATCTCAACTGCTCCATTATCATGTACTGTTATTACTCGAAGAGGGCCAGACCATTTTAATCTGAGCTTTTCAAGAAAGAACGTCAATCTTGATTATAAAGAACTTATTGCTCACGTTGGAATATCCTTTACATTATACGTTTATTGTGCTATTTCTTTGTTTTCCCTTTTTATATTTTAGCATTTTCATAGGCCTATTGCCTATGCTTTTTGTTGAGATTTTTTCTAAGACCTATTCATAGCATACAAGAGTTCTTTATACAATAACTAGCCAAATTTGAGGTTTTATATCAATTTTAGGTTGGTGGAAAATTTTGGCAGCCATCATTCAACATCAATTATCAACTAAGAACACTATAGAGAAAGAGAAAAATGACACGAGAATTTTACGTAGTTCTATCGTAAGACATAGATCCACATCGCCTAAGATTTTGGCTTAGGCGAGACAATATTATTAGAGGAATATTTGAACAACAAAGTTACAAACAATTTACAATACGGCTATGGAAATTAAAACTAACCTAGAGTGAAACAACTCATTAAAATCAATTAATTGAGACAAAAAGATTACACCTTCCTATTGGAATTTCCTCCCAAAATCACCACTCTAATGGCTTTCAAGATTCAAGATCCAAGGAAAAAATACCAAGAATTTGTCTTCCAGAGGTGTCAATCAAAGAGCCGGTGAACAAGACCTCCAACGAACTTCTCCTACGGTGGTGCATCGGCAACCTACTCCACGTGGTGGCAAATGACGGCTAGATGTCTTACCGGCGAGGTCTGAACGACGACTGCAACCTCCGTCAAGGTCTACGCAGCGAGCGTGCTCCAACACCGGCTACTGCTTATTGGGTGCGATGGAAATTCCAACGAAAACCCCCAAACTTTTGGGGATTTCTCTCTAATTTTCCAATTACTAAAAAATACCCTCAATTGATTTTTGTCACTAAATTTTTTATTTCCCAAATGTAAAATCTCCAAAAGCTTAATTCAAGAAATCAATGAACTAATGTCATATTTATAAGATTTAAAATAGGAGTTCACATGGATTTAATAAGCATGGATACACCTAATTAAATCTCTAATTAGTTATAAAACTAATTGCAACTAATCCCTTAATTAGTTAATGATTCTTTTAATTAATCTTGACTTAAAATGTATTTAATTATCCTAAACACATCAACCAAATTAAAATTTATTTAAGTTGTTATATTTAAAGTTTAAGCCAAACAAAATTATAACAATTTTCAAGTTCAAGCAGTTGCAAATTTCTTGTTAGCGCCTAGTATGCCTTGTGCTCTAATTCCATTGGTAGATGACAAGCTTTTCCAAAAACTAATTGGTTAAGGGACATTCGTAAAAGTTTTAAATGTGGTCCTGTATGCTTAAAGGACATCTTCTAGTCTTATAAGGACCAGTATATCCTAGTAGGTCCAACTATCTTTTCTAATATTTCCTTGATTCTGAATTTGAAATTTCTGGTTGTCCATTCTTTTGAGGGATGATAGGGTGTTGCAATGCGATGCTTTTCACATTGTATTTATGTAACACACTAGTCATTAAAGAAATGTGAAAATTTTCTTGTGAAGATATTGAATTACAATCTTCACATAATTAAGTGAATTTTTAGTGGCCTTCACTCATTTGAAAACATAGTCTACTACAACTAGAATATATAAGTTATCGTAAGATGAAGAAAACAGGTCCATGAAGTCAATGCTTCATCGAAGAGTTCAACTTCTTGAATGTAGTTCATAGGCATTTCATTCTTCTTGCTTATGTATCCTTTCATTCGACACTCATTACATGTTCTAGCATACAAATGAGTTTCCTTAAAAAAAAGGTAGGCCAATACAATGCAGATTGATCATTCGGCACATTGTTTGTAAAGATAAGGTTCATCTCAAAAATAAAATTTAGCATCATGCATTTTAACTTATGCTTTGATAAATTAGTTGGCTTGATATTACTAAATATAGTTAGCTATGTTAGCAAACCTTGGAATTTTCACCACTTGCATCACATCTAACTTAAGTAAATTCTCATTAGAAAATCCATCACAAATGTCGAAGTTGAGTGCATCGCATTGTGAATGTTATAAGCTCGATAGATGATTTTGAACTAAGTTTTCACACCCTTTCTTTGCTTTAATCTCGAAATCAAATTTCTGAAGTAATATAATTTAGTGGACCAACCTTGGCTTGGCATCTGTCTTATTCATTAGATACCCACTTACATCTTGGTCAGTGTAGACAATAATTTTAGATTCAACTAAATATGACCGAAATTTTTCAAATGCAAACACCATTGCTAACAGCTCTTTCTCCGTAGTGATGTAGTTTACTTGAGCCTCGTTCAACATTTTGCTTGTATAGTAGATTGGCTGATTTAACTTTTCCCCTCTTTGTCCTAGAATTGCTCCAAACAACATAGTCATTAGCTTCACATATAAGCTCGAATGACTTTGTCCAATACGGTGAAACTATTATACGTGTTGTCACAAAGGCTTTCTTTATAGTTTCAAATGCCTTGGAGCATTCTTTAGAAAATATGAAGAGTTTACTAATTTCTAGAAGCTCATATAGTGGCTTGAAGATTTTGGAGATGTATTTTATGAAGCGCGTCTATAGAACCCGTCATGACCTAATAAACTTCGAATTCCTTTAACCATACTAGGAGGTGCCAACTTTTTAATTCAATCAACATTAGCTCGATCAACCTCCATTCAAAGTTTGGAAGTTTAATATTCTAGGAAAATTCCTTCACACACCATGAAATGGCATTTTTCCCAATTTAGGACTAAGTGAGTTTCTTTCTTCTTATCCTTTGAGTACTTGCCTAGGTTCTTTAAGAAACTTTCAAAAGAGCTTCCAAAGACAGTGAAATGAATACTTCTATTATATCATTTATCATATCAGAGAATAGTATCATCATACAATGTTGAAATGTCGTCGGTGTATTACATAAGCTAAAGGACATTCGCCTGAAACCAAACATTCCATAAGGGCAGGTGAAAGTTGTTTTCTCTTGATCCTTAAGGTCTATTATGAGACAAAATTTGCAAGAAATTAATTGTTTCGAAGTTGATTTCTTTTTACACACTTTACTCTGTAATTGATGATTATGCATTAAACTCACAATTTTTTGTTACACAAAAACACAAACCATCATGATGGAGAGACTAAATGAGGTAAGTGAAAGAGACGTCGAGATGATTAGAGATTGGTTTTAATTGAGGATTGTATGAGTTCACGTGGAAAGTTTTTGTTATATTTTTCCAAAATCTGAATCTTTCATTCTCACTTCCTTTATTTAATTGTTTTTTCTATTTGAAGAAAGATGGGTGAATGCTAAAAGAATGAGAGAAAAATAGATATGTTGTCATTAAAAAAAAAAAAAACCTTGAAGAGAGCAAGATATGCATTGATGAAATAGAAAAATAATAATACTTTATTCTAACTTTAACACTTCTTTTAACTTTTCATTAATGAAAGAACTAATTTTAAATATATTCATAAGACCAAATTTGGACCTTTCATAATCTCGAGACTAAAATGAAACTTGTCTCATAGTCAAAAGACCAAAATAGTATTTTAACGTTTGATTTTTTGTACCAAAAAGTTGAATGGTCAATGAAAATTATTATATGAATTTGACACAATAAAAGTTCTCAATTCTCTTATAAATTTTTTTACTGATGAATGAAATAATGCAATATGTTTCTATTAGCCATATACGATATGCTTTTAGGTAGTAAGATAAATTTTTTAGCAAAAAATTGAATGTGATTTTTTCTTTTTTTTTTTTGTGAATATAGAAATACCAAATAATGCTATATATATGAAAAAGGTTTGGCTAATATTCATGCATCAACAAATTTCTTTACTAGTAAACTAATTCAATGTTATAAGGTTATATAATGAATGGGAACAAAAAAACTAAACCATCACCAAGCCATTTACAAATTTTAGGGCAGAACTTAGAATAATTTTGAGAAATACAATGACAAGGATAACATGGCTGAGAAATCTAGTGTTAAGCTTGCATTCTTTGCTGTGATTCTGTTGCTGGTTATCTCTAGCTTTGGTATGGATTTAATGTTCTCTTCTTTGTTTTATTTTAAATCTCTTTGAAGTTAATATATAATCTATTTTGAGTCATTATACGTATTAAACTTAGGGGTAAGAAGATTTTCGAGAATTAAAAGATATTAGGTTCATTTCTCACGAATTTTCTTAACAACAAAATCAAACTGATTTAAACATGTGGTAATATGTACAATTTAATGAGAAAGAAAAATGAAATATAAGATTTAGATATATAACTTCATGATTACTAAACCCGCGAGAACTATAGTGCTCCTTTCATAATTAGTTGAATGAACATGGTGATTTAAATTTATAAAAAATAATGTAATGTTGAAATGTGATTATTTGCCGTCGAAGGGAAGGCATTGGCAGCAAAAGGAAGCCTTTTTAACCAAATAAAATGCAATACCTCTCTTGATTGCAATGATTAGAATTGTATATGTGTAGATCTCAATTTATGATGGTGCAGATTTCCAACCAAGCAATACAAGTTAAATTACGACATGAAATTTCAAGAGCTCAAAGGAGAGGTTTCCAAGAACTAATGGGATTAATCATCATTGAAATTTAAGAATAAATGAAAATTGTAGCTACACAGTATGATATATTCAATATTATATGTACGTTTTTTTTTAATTGTCTTTGTGTCTATGTTCCTTTTACTTTTTTTAATCCAAAATGTTAATCTAATTATTATAAAGATTGTGAGATTTCTCACGAATATAGGTATGACAAGTCATAAACAAAATATATTTACAATATTACAAAAATTGAAAGTAATTTTTATGTATAGGTTGAATAGATTTTTTTTTTTTTTTTTTTTTTGGTTAGATAAAAAGATGATTGAATCGAAATGATTGATGGCATGTTGGTTTGGTTGATTAGTTGTAACTCATTTAACTTCACAATCATGGGTTTGATCTTGAAAATCAAAATTCTGAAATCAATTTTGCCTTCCTAATTAAAAATGTTTAGAAGATGTAGTTTGTGAAACAATATGCTCATGAGATGCCAATGCCGAAAAATAAGTTGAAGGCTTTTCATAATTAGTTATTTTAGTTAATTATTGGTCAAGCTAATTTTTCGATGCAATTCCTAAATAGGTGTTTTAGCTAATTGTTTGTCAAGGTTATTTTAGCCAAGTTGCTATAGTTAAAGTCATAATCAAGTATGTTTGTCTAAAGTTCTAAACAACGATCTTTTAGAACTAATATTGAAATTATAGTCTATGAGAGTCGAATGATTGCATGTTTCTTGCTGAAGATACTCATCTGTGTCCAATTTTTCTACATTGGATAGGTGAGCATTCTTCAAAACATTTATAAGATAAGAATCCTCCCATAGCCAATTAGTTTGAGATACATGCCTACTGTAACAGCCCGACTATTCGCTCCCAAAATTTCAAGGTTATTTTTTTAATTTTTGGGCTTACCGAGTATCCCGGAAGTCGTCTTAAATTTTATTTTGGTTTAGAAGCATTTATTAAAATCTTATCTCGAGGGGTGTGAAGTTGGAATTTGAAAACTAGGGGCAAAATGGTAATTCCAGCTCATTTTGTCCTTATATATAAAACCAAAAGATAACCCAATGATTAGGTTATCATTCCTGTATCTTCCAGCACTGCCGCCGACAGCTCCCTCTATTTTTCCGACACGCCAGCTGCCGACCAATCAGCACTTCCAGATCTCCATGCGACGCCGACCAAACTAACGGTATCAGGCTTGAAGTCATCGCTTGTCAAATCGAAGATCATGCTTCCGCCGCCGTAACCAATCACGAGACACCGTGTGTCGCGCTTTCATTTGTCGCTGCCCCCACATGGTCGAAGCCAATCTGTAGCTGAGGATCTGTGCCGATAGCCGTTGCAACGTCAGATCTGACAGCCGTAAGATATGACACTGTAACCCTGCGCCCTCAGCTTGGTTCAGCCACTCACTGAGCGCCACCTGTTGCTGTCAGCCCCGTGCCCAATCCCAAGCCTGACTCTAAGCCTGACAAGATTTCGAGCCTTATTTAAGCGAACCCGCGCCAGCCACGTGTCTCGAACCTACTGCACTTATACCCCGCGTGTGAGCTTAATGCGCCGGCGACTACCACTCCACGCGCCTCCTTTTGCCACTAACGTCCGGCGACGCCCCATCGTTGACTTGGTGGAAAATTTCTTGATATTGTTTTGTTGGTATTTTCGACGTCCTGAGTCCATTTCTGATAGTTTAAGGACAAATTCTGACTTTTTAACCCTATTTTGGCCAGCTAAATTTGAAAACAGCCACTGGACGCGTATTTCGAGCATTCTAAGGAGGATTTAGTGAATTTTGTCCAAGGTAAAGGAATTTTACCCTTAGTTTTGAGTTCTAAGGATAAATTAAGGCATGTGTAGGTTAATCTAGAGAAAACTATAATGTTGATTTCTTGGTTGCCTCGTTCCGTGTAATTTATTGAATGTCACTATCTTACGTTTGATATATATTTACTGTGTGCTTGTTATACATGCATTTGATAAGCTCACGAGCAGGTGACGTATTTGAAGGCCCGGGAGTGGAATTCTCAACAAGGGTAGCCCCTAAGGTGTGCAAAGATTATCTTGTGGGACTCCGGAGTGGCATGTTTCTTCAAAGCCCCGGTGTCACCTTCATCATCCATTAGACTCCCCGGAACTGCATAAGTCCAATGAGACTTCATAGATATTATTATTCAAGTATTGTTCCATAATTCTTATGCATTAATTATCTAAATTGTGTTAATCTCGGCTAGGGATCCTTACTGAGTTTAATAACTCGCCATCTTCCTTTCTATGGACTCCAGAGGTACACATGGGCTCTATCACGATAGCTGATCGGTACTCGTTTTGCGTATTTTTGAACGACTACTGTTTACTTAATAAATGAGGCATTTATTGTCATGTTTTCCACTTTCATTAAGGATCATTTAAAGCATGCATTTAGGGTTTAGCCCTTAGAGTGACCCTAGTTTGGGTCGAGTCTCTATAGTTGGTGTTCACACAAAGTTTCACTGCAAAATAGGAGAGTGAGACACGTGTATATGAACTTGAATTTAATTATATGCGTATATGATTACAATCTCTAATTTGTTCCTCTGATTCTTTCTCTCGGGATGTGGAATTTGACAAGGTTGATCAGAGGGCTGTGAGCTTGTTCTCAAATGGATGGTGATTGAATCTTCAAGCGTAGGTGAAGAGACGATCAACTTGTTTAAGCCTCTAGCATTGAGTGTTCTTAATTCTGATGTTTTATCTCTGAATTCTTTGACTCGCTGACTAATTTTGAAGGCTTATGAATTTGAATGGTTGAATGTTCTGAACTCTCTGACTGATTTAGTAGTCTCTGAGTCTTCAGTTAGCATTTCTGATTGAGGATCTTGATTTCTCTCTCTGCCCCTTTTCAGATGGAGAAGAACTCTCTATTTATAGAGTTCTGTGGGCTTGTGGGCTTGGACTTCATGGGCTTTTAGGCCACTTATGAGATTGAGCTTCATGAATGTTTGGGCCTACTACATGGACTTAGACCTATTTAGGCCTAAAATTCAAATAAAACAAATTTCAACCCAATTTGAGGCAATTATATATTTATAATTGTCCCAATATTTTTATTGAATTATTTGTGAATGATTGACAGTTTTTGACTGACCAAAATTTCTCAGTCAACAAATGCTCCTTTTCGAGTTTCATGCACAAACATGTGTGCTGAATCTCGAAAATGTTAGTTTGTGATTGACATAATTTTTTTTTTTTTTTGATGTCATCCCCTTGATGTATATTAATCGAGACATGAATTTGTTTCATGGCATAGGCGTTTTTTGTTTTCAACACTAATTCACCGTAATTTTGTAATTTGGTCAAAATTGATTTTTCTTACTTAGCAATTTTTTTGTTTTGCTTGAAATTATAGTAGAGTTTACTGTCTACTTAATTTCGAGTTGGTTTCTGGGCAAAGTCAAATTCTTAACTCATTTTTATACTTAACCTGAGTAAAACTTAGACCCAATATATATATATTTTTTTTTTTTATAACATAGAGATTCCAAAATTTTAATAGAGTTAACTTTATTCCATTTGAAATTGTAAAAAGAAGAAAAATATAAATAAAAAGAAAATAATAAAAAATAAATTGAGTCACCCCATCAGATTGAATAGCTAAACCAACTTTTGCTTTTTGAGATTAAATTTCAACATGCCTAAACTCGGATCATTTTTTTTAATGTATATATAAAAAAACAAAACAAAAGAATAAAATAAATCATTTAAAACTATTCCCAATTTAATCTCTTAGTAATCGAGAAGCTAAAAAATAATAATAATAATAATAAGTAAATAAATATGAAGGTTTTGATTTTATGGTTAAAACAAGATTTAAAAAATATTAAAATCTCAACCTCTCCCATAAATCATTTTATTGTTAGATATGTTTTTTTTTAAATAGTTTTATAATCATGGAGTCAGCGTTTTCTACTAGTCTTCATCGATTGTGTCAAATTTGAAGCGACTCCCAATATGACAGTAAGACGAGTTTTTTTTTTTTTTTTTTTGTAAATTTTCGTTGAAATATATTATTATTCTTTTTTTTCTTTTACAAGTTTTAGTTGAAAATGTCAATGGTTTATTAAGACTTTTTGTAAAAAAAATTATAGGTACAAACAAGTTGCTCTGTTTTTTTTTTTTTTTTGCCATCCACGAAAATAACAATCAAAAGGTAGGTATGTATATACATTAGTTTACTTATTTACCTACAATATATTTTATGAGATTTTTTTTGTTAATTTTTTTCTGCTATTATATCGATCTTATCATTTTATATATACACATATTTTACTTATTAATGATGAGTTTATTTATATATATATATATATATATGTGTGTGTGTGTGTGTGTGTGTTTTAATTGAGCATATTTATTGAGCTTGTGAGTTTGAATGTATGGGTTCTACCCAAAATCTTTCCCTACCATTATCTCGTTCTCTATTAATGATGGTGCAGAATGATTTTTTTTTTTGAATGGATAAGAAATGTTGAATAGAAAGATAAATGGGAAATCCAATGGAGGTTTTTTTTTTTGGTCTAGATTTTTTTTGTTGAGAAATGAATTTTTTTTTTTTTTTTTTTTTAGTTTTCAACCGACTAAATCTTGTTCTTAGCCATGTGTATTGTCGATTTTTTTTCAACAATTTTTTTTTACTCGCACCAATGATGTCACTCCTACATTACTAGGTGCGGCGATGGCACCTTGGTCATTGCATGATGTCACTCCTGCCTTCTAACGGTAGTGGTCACTCCTGCCTTCTAGCGACGGTGGTCACTCTTGAACAATGATGTCACTCCTGCCTTCCAGCTGCGGTGGTCACCATTTTCTTGTTTTACTTTTTTTCGCGTTAGTGATGTCACTCCTGCACTGCTCCGTGTGGCGGTGGTCACCATGGTCATTGCATGATGTCACTCCTGCCTTCCAGCAGCAGTGGTCACCTTTTTTTCGCATCAGTGACATCAGTCCTGCACTACTCCGTGTGGCGGTGGTCACCTTGGTCATTGCATGATGTCACTCCTGCCTCCTAGCGGCGGTGGTCACTCTTGAACAGTGATGTCACTCCTGCCTTCCAGCAGCGATGGTCACCATTTTTTTTCTTTTTTTTCGCATCAGTGATATCACTCCTGCACTGCTGCGTGCAGCGGTGGTCACCTTGGTCATTGCATGATGTCACTACTGCCTTCCAGCGACGGTGGTCACTCTTGAACAGTGATGTCACTCCTGCCTTCCAGTAGCGGTGGTGACAATTTCTTTTTTTTTACTTTTTTTTCGCATCAGCGATGTCACTCCTACAATGCTCTGTGCGGCAATGGTCACCTTGGTCATTGCATGATGTCACTCCTGCCTTCTAGCGGCGGTGGTCATCATTTTTTTTTCAAAAATTTTTTTCGCTTTAGTGATGTCACTCCTGCACAGCTCCATGCGGCGGTGCTTACGTTGGTCATTGCATGATGTCACTCCTGCTTTCCAACGGCTGTGGTCACCCTTGAACAGTGATGTCACTCCTGCCTTCCAACAGCGGTGGTCACCATTTTTTTTACTTTAGATTTTTATTTTATTTATTTATTTATTTCGTTTTTACTGATTTCTTTTACCTTGGTAAATCACGCTGTTTGATTCTTGGCATTTTTTTATTTTTATTTGTATAGATTTTTATCTTATATGCTTGAAACATGGTTCATTTTACCAAGCATCCTGACCCAGAAAAAAAACTGTTTAGTCATTTTGAATGACGCTTAGCAACCTATTGAGCATGGGATCATTCTTCTTGTGAAGAAAGGAATGTCTAGAGACTTTAGAGACTCTCAGTCGTGCGTAGACGACCGTAATATTTTGCCAAAGTGGTTCTATGAGGGATCAATAAATCCTAGTGCTTTAATGAAAGGGTGGTTTCTACACTTCTCTATTCACACTCACATACCAAATAATGATGCCTTACCAACATTAGGACATCGCATTATCGAGGGTGACAATGTTCGTTGGGGTCCTAGTCTTAAAATTCATGGGGAATTCGTGTACACCTCATTTTATTGGGAGTTGTTGGAGGTCGTAGTCTATAGAAATGAAAAGCTACTCAATAAGTCACGAATTTTTGACGATGTGATGGCTTATTTGTATACATACGATCACAATTCTGATATCATTCAAGCCTTTTGTAAAGCGTGGTGCCCATTGACAAATACCATTCACACATCACTAGGAGAATTATCAATATCTTTATGGGATATGTGGAGATTAGAGGGTCTGCCAATTAAAGGAAGATTTTATGACGAATTCATTCCTAGCTATGCAGAGTTGTTAGCCTTACCTACACATGACGGTGAAGTATGCCCAAAAAGTTGTGAGCATCTTTTTACCGCTTATAACATAGTATCCCAACAAGTTGATCAGATCCGCATCTCTATTAGCACATGGATAACCTTCTGGTTTAAAGGGATCTGAAATATGCACCACCCTCTGCTAAAAGGTCCAAGAAGAATATCCGCCCTCGTTCAACCCATAATCCCGATGAGGTATCCATCCAAAGTCATGACTAGAGTGAAAAAGATATGGCCTTGTTTCACGAGTTAAGTGTGGAGAATGATTTGCAACACAAAACATACTTGGCAGCTTTTCTTTCTTGTTGGTTGTGCCTTTTTGTGTTTCCTTCTAAAAAGTGTTTAAGGTGGCGAGTCTCATGGCCGAAGGATATATATTCAGCTTAGCTATTCCGGCCTTAGAAAATATCTACCATGGCCTGAACCAGGTTTATGAAACATCTCCTTCTCTTTGCTCTACAAACACATGTCTTCCTTTGCACTATATATATGGGTGGCTTGCGCATTATTTAAACACACATTTTCCGCTTTTTACATCGTGTCGAGGTCCAATGATGGTAGATTTCTCCAGCGAAGGACGAGCAAGATTTTTCACCGCCTTTGAAGCTCATTTGCGTATTCACAAAGGACAACAAGTGTCGTGGTATACCACTCTTTCCAGCAGAAACAAAGGTGTGCAATTTGTAGATGATCACAACTTATGCTTTTAGTCTTCTTCATTTTTCTTAAGTTTTCATTCAGGCTTCTTATCTTCACGATCCGGATCTTTACTAGTCATCGAGAGCTATAATCCTTGTCAATTCAGCAGGCAATTTGGATTTTTTTCAAGACATTCCAAATGATCTGGCTAAAGAGACCCCGAAAGCTACTTCAAACAATGTGTTATGCGTTTGGATGATAAGTACTGAAACAAAGACTTCGTCCCGTCTGTATCTCCATCCACTTGCAGTGAATACTTAAAATCAAGTCACTCGCTGTTATCGTAAATGGTGAACTGAAAAGAATGATGGTTATCTTATAGACGAAATTAACAAATTGGTTGATAGTTGTGCGCCTCTTCCTACCAAACCTAAGTTTCCAAAATTCACTGCTGAAGAAGTTGGAGGTAAGAAAAATCGGGATCTTGTAGAGTTTGCCTCTAATGATGAGGATCCAGTAAGAGTAGTGATAATGATAAGCATTGGAAAAGGAAAAAATCTAAAAAATCTTCAGACCTCGATGACATTTTCTAAGGAGCTCCAAGTGCTTCACAGTTTTGTGCGTCACAATTTCTTTCTTTTCCCACAACCTTGGTTAGAGTTTCTTTCATCCTTTTTTAATCTTTTCACTGCAGGCTATTATTATTATCATTTCCAAATTCAGCTACGATTTTGTGCAGACACCGCTTAATAACATCATCCTTGAAGGGGTGGGGCAAAATGACCTAGATTCGCCAACCAGTCCCGATCATTTTCATGCAGTAGTTGATAGTATGGAAAAGGAAAAGGCTCTAATGACTCCTATTGAAGGCTCATCATCTCTTCTTACAACCAACCAAGAGGTGGAAGATTCGAGAACAGCACCGCAAGTAAGGGAATCTGTTTCGCAACCGGGGGAGACAATGGATTTGATAGAGGAACAACCATTAAGGGAGATGTCACCAACAAATAATGCTTTGTATTCAAAAGAAACATTACATTTGACAGGATCGCCGCCATTAAAAAAGATGTCGCAGTTAAATGAGACTTTAAATTTGCAAGAAGCACAACTGTCGAGGGAAATGCCATCACTAGATAATGCTTTGTATCCAAATGTGACAAGATATTTGACAGGAGCATCGCCATTGAATGAGTTATCGCAGTCAAAAGGACCTATTTTGAAATCGGATGATGCACTAGGTTTGACGGAAGCACTCCCTTTGAAAGATATGCCGCTGACGAGAAAATCTATTTTGCAATTGCAAGAGTTGTCAGCATCTGATAGTGGGGTCTCTCATTGTTGTGCATTACGCGATCTTATTAAGATTCAGAAAGAAACTGCTTTACCTGTATGGAATAGCAGACACAAGAAGATAATTAAGGCCTCATTTGAGTAATTATCTTGTCTTACCGGGTATGTAGACACAATGTTCCAAAACATTTCAGTGACTTGTGGGGCAAACCTACCGTATCTACAGAATTTTGTGAAAGAATATTTCCTTAAGGTTAAAGAGTTCAATAGAATAGAATCATCACACTCCTTTCAATTCACAACTACAAGCAGTATTGTAAGCTAAAAGAAGTGAATAGTATTTTAAATGACGTGCTGAATGGCCAGAATAGCACAATGGCAGAAATGAACAAACTTACTCAACAAAATCGACAGTTAAAAGAAGAGGAGGAAGGATTGGAAGCCCAGATTCAAACAATAAGAATCAAGTGTGAAGAGGTCTTGCAGTTAATTACCGAGAAAGAAGCTCATCTAACTCATACTAAGTGTGACGAGTCTATTCAATTAAAATACTCCTGCCTTTTCTGATGTTAACATTAACAACTTGGCAATGTTGCGCGAAATGTTAAACGAAGCTCGACAGGAGCTGTAAGATTTCAAATGGGTTCCTTGACCGAGTTGCATCCATTTTTTTATTTTTGGCATATTGAGTTGATAGGAAGTAGTCTGTTTTATCTTTACCTCCTTTGTACCTTGGTAATAAATAAAATGAATAATCTTAGAGTTGCGAGAGAGAAGAAAAAAAAACAATGAAAATTTTTGGCACAATTGTGAATGATTTACTTGCTATTAATAGAATGAACCTAAATTTTGTTTAAGCTGCCTACGTACCCTTTAATTTGGAAGAAAGGGATCAAGTCATAACGTAGTTCATTTACATGATTTTTTTTACTGGCCAGACATAGCTTCCAGTTTATACTCATACGCCAAGGAGTATTACATTTTTTTTTAAAGCATAGAACTTTTTTAGAAACTTTCCAGTAATGGGGCTGATTCGTAATCCGTCTTTATCCACGATCTTGTAAGCTCCATTAGTGTAAACTTCATTGATGACATAGGGTCCGTCCCATTTAGGTGTGAACTTATTTCCTGTATTTCTTGTTGTGATGATTGGTCTTCTAACAGCAAGAACTAGGTCACCAACTTGAAACGAACGAGGCTTGATATTTTTGTCAAAAGCTTTAGTTATTTGTGCTTGATAACACTCTAGCGTTTGCTGAGCTTTGAGTCTTTTCTCATCTAATGCATCTAATTTTTGGAGACGTAGCGACGCATTTTCTTCACTAATCTCGGAATATGCTCTAAAATGACGCTGTCAAAATTCTCTAGTAATCGTCTAGCATAGGTAAAGTACGTCTTTAAATCATCATGCCTCGTATCATATTGAAGTGAAACTTGGTTTATCACTAATTTTGAATCTTTGAATACTTCTATATACATTATGCCGATTTCAATGGCCATTTGGAGTCGAATAATTAAAGCTTGATACTCAGTGATGTTATTTGAGCATGGTTCTCTAAGTGTGAAGTTGTAAGGTAACATATGCTTCTCTAGAGAGATGAACACAATGCATGCACCTGCTCCATTTCTTCGTGCTGCGCCATCAAAATACATAGACCATGGATCTGTGATCTCAATAAAAGAACTTCTTCATCGGGGAATTCTTCACATAATTGCTAATCTGATGGAACGGGATGATCAGTTAAGAAATCTGCCAATGCTTGTCCTTTTACTGCTTTATGAACTACATACACAATATCGTACTGCTGGAGTAGAATTGTCCATTCAGCTAAACGCCCTGAGATGATGGGCCGAGACAAGATATATTTAATGAGATCCGCTTTTGCAACTAGACGGACAATGAACACTTCCATGTAATGTCTTTGAGTGGATTCATCCTCAACTGGTATTTTCTCAACCGATCAAAGACCGTTTTCAATTCTTTGAGATGATCATGTCTCTTTACGGTCTTGACCACGAGATCGTGAACATAACATTCCGCACGTTTATGAAGCATGTCATCAAAGAACTTTTGAATTACTTGTTGATAAGTTGCACCGGCATTCTTTAACCCGAATGACATAACCTTGTAACAGTATATCCCATTTGGAGTTCAAAAAGCTGTCATTTCTCATCCTCAAGAGCCATCCTTATCTGATTATAGCCTGATGACCCGTTCATAAAAGATAAAGCTTCATGTCCCGTGGTTACGTCAACAATGATTTCGGTTATGGATAGTGGAAAATCATCTTTCGGGCATGCATTGTTTAGATCACGAAAGTCAACACAAACATGGAGCTGTCCATTTTTCTTTCTTACATGAACAATGTTTGCAATCCATGTCGGGTATTTGACTTTGCATATGAACCCTGCTTCAATCAATTTATTCACTTCCATTTCGATTTGCGGGATAAGCTCAGGTATGCAGCGCGATTGAGTTTGTTAAATGGGTCTAAACCCAGGTTTAACAACAAGACGATGGACAACAACTTTAGGGTTTAACCTTGGCATTTCTTTGTATGACCAAGCAAATATGTCTTTGTACGTTGCAAGTAAACTTAGATAATCTTCTTCTTCTTGAGGCGTAGGCAATGTACTTATAAAGATTGGTTGTGGCTGTTCTAGTGTGCCCAGGTTAACCTCTTTGGGTTCATCCACTGTCACTTGATTGCCATCCTCTAAGGGCAGTGGTGCTTCCTCAACATCATCCTCACCTATCTCATCCTCTGCTTCTTCTGAGACAGTAATGTGATGGCGGGGTGCTTCATTTTCCTCTTGCTTTAAAATTTTCTCTGATGGGTTAGTAATGATAATATCGCGTTTTTTATTCTCAGTGATCTTTCTGTCTCGATTTCCAACAACATCTTTCTTTTCATTCCAGATGGAATAACACTACGGATGTCGGAGCGAATTGGGGATTCCTCTTCAACAGTTTCTTTTAAGTTTTCAGGAGAAATTCTGTCAAAAATTGACTTGGTACGCCCATCTAGTTTTTGTGTGGTTACACTTAATCTTTGAAAAATAGATAGTCGAGAGATACTTGTCGTAGGGTTTGTGTCTTTTGTTTACTCCTTTACCTTGAACAACCTTTGAAAGACGGATGATCGCACTTTTGAGATGCGTCTGATTCCTTCATAGGTTCGCTTAATCTTCCAAAAACTAAAGATTTTGCCTTAATGGTAGTTGTGGACGAGTCTTTTTTAGTATCTTTTGATGTACTTATCCTTTGCAATGCGGAAACACGAAGAGTTGGAGGTTCGATATGCTGAAGAATAGGTCTCTTTGCACTAATATCTTCTCCTTTCTTTAGTTTTTTTAACCTCGTTTATAGTTATGTGGTTTGCGTCTGCAACTTTTGTCTTCCCTTTTCTCGTTATGCAGACTGGTTCAAGAGATTTATATCCCAGTCTCTTTCTAGATGCGAGCAGAGCGTAACCTTTCTTCAGGAGTTCTTTTTGTGTAGATGAAATATTAGCTTGATTATCGTCAAATATACATAGGCTCTTGAACTCAGTGTTAGTTGCAAAGTCATACCCTACATTGGCTAAAAGTTTGTACACCTTGGGGTCAAATCCATCTTTTGTTCGTTTTTCAGGCATGAATACTTTTGGTTAGTCGTCTTCAATTGTTTCAATTACTTGCTTTATCATCTTCGTGAGAGGCATAGTGAAATTCTCTTTTAAAACTTCAATATCACCAACCTTTAAAATAGGTCAGCATTCGGTAAATGGTGCTTCTCCCTTTCTACGTCGAGATAAAAGAACATAACGTAAGATGGGGCATACCTGAAAGTTTCTCATCTTTTAAGATGTTGGATTTCTTTCTCGCTGAGCCTTAACTATTTACTGAAAAATATTTATTCTCTGTCATACTTTCCTTTGTGACGTCTAACCTTGGACTTAACAGAGTTTCGTCATCATTTTTTACGAGAGAGGTTTCAATTGTAGATGCGTCATTTGTATTGTCATTCTCCTTGTAAAATTTTGCATCTGCAAAATATGATTTGGCCTCCTAAAACCGATTTGTATCAACGTTTACTTTCTTAACGTCGTCTTGATAGAACTTAAAGCATTTATGTAATATGGAGTTGACAACTCGATTTTCATGAATCTAAGGACGCCCTAACAACAGCCGATAGGTTATCTTGCAATCTATAACTTGGAATAAAGTGTTTGCATTTAACTCATCGATAATGACCTCTAAACGAACCATGCCAATCGCTCGTTGTCCGCCTTGGTTGAAGCCTTGGATAACCAACTTGGTGTCGGAGAGTTCGTCCATAGT
>JBBMEG010046905.1:0-17726 GCA_037832605.1 Cyclanthera cordifolia
ATTTATGTATAAAAAATCATTTGGATATCTTTGCAATTAAAATCAATTTGGGATGAAAATGTAATATTTATCTCCTATGAAAATGTAATATTTATCTCCTACTTCAATATTCATGTTAAATTCTCTCGTATTAAATGACAACCATTCAAAATTGTGAATAATAACTCAACATCGTCAGTATGAACGTTATCAATCTATACCTTATAAAATGGTCATTGATTGGATCGTACACTCAAAATAAATCTTCTCATATTGACTAGTTGGTTTCCTATGATCACTCACCCTCTTGTCACCTCCCTGATAACTTCTCCCGAGCCCTTACTGCTTATATCTCTATCCCCTCATTCTAGTCCTTCTTCTACTATTTCACCCACTCATAGTCTCTCTACCCACCCAACACCCTCCATCAACACTCATTCAATGACCACTCATGCCAAATCAAGCATTACCAAGCCTAATCTTTCCTTTAATGGCCTTGTTAGCTAATCAATGATCTCGGTGTCAAACTCTCTCAAGTTCCAGTAGTCTGGTGTGACAACATCTTTGTCAATGCCCTTGCTCGTAACCTGATGTTCCACACCCGTACCAAACACATTGAAGTTTATGCCCACTTTATTCGTGATCAAATTATGTCTAACTGAATTGATGTTCGATCGCTTTCTGCCCTTTCTGGATCAGGTGGCTGACACTCTCACCAAGCCCCTTTCTCCTCAGTCGTTTCTTGCTCTTCGTGACAAACTCGGCTTGCAGTTCCTGGACATCTTGAGTTTGAGGGGGGCTGTCAGAGCAACGGTTTCGAACGAATAATATTGCCACTTACTCTTCCTATCAATTGTACACAATAGTTGGTGTATGTGTTTTCATATATTGGTGTATTCTCCAGTGTGGCCTTGTGTAGTCTTGTCTTGTACTTGTTAACTTTAGCAAGTCTCCTCATTGTATATATATCTCACATTCCTCTCTGTTTCAGTAATAAGAGAAACAACAACTTGTTCATCTCTCACTCTCTTTTATGCTTCATCTACTTTTTTTTACTCTCTCTTCTATAGCCATGCTTTTCTAAGTTTATAATTGTATCTTGCAACAAAGTTAGCCACTATGTATTTTTGTAAACGTTAATATGTTTGCCTACACGATTGCTTACTTAGTTCATTTTTTGCTGCATTGAGTTATTGACTAAGTTCACCGCTTTATGCATATAATATTCCTTATATTTAGTAGCTATTTATAAACATGTATATATAGTTGTAGGGTTTTAAATTTTTTTGAATAACTTATACATGTGTCGTTATGCTGTTAAAAATTTTATAACCAATTCTAACGTATCCTTATTTTCTTTCTATTTTTTTGGTATTATTGGTTCACTCACTGCAACAACAAACCTTGTTCATTGTTCATTTTTCATTTTTGTTTCTAACATTTCATCCCATGTACTTTCATTTAGTTTTGACATATTTATAGCAAATATTAAGATACTATTTTGTAACATTTGATTATATTAAACTATATCTATAAACATTTTATGTTTATTTTCCATTTTGAACATTGTAATTCACATTTATAAATCCAAAAAAAGAGAATTCAGAGTAATCATGAATTTTTACAAAATTGAAAATTCAAATAACAAGAAATAATTACAAGGAGTAATGTTATTACACCACCTCGCATATTATTAAAAAATTATTATTATTATTTTTACATTAATGTCACTGAATTTATGCTCATAAAGAAAATTAAATATTATTACTACTGAATTCAAATATTTTTCTTTTATAAAAATATAAACATATGACACTTTGATAAGTAATTTAGGTAACATTATAGATATTATTCGATGGACCATTATAACGGCTAATTCTAACTTGTAATTCTTTACTAATTTAATTCCTTACTAATTTCTTTCGGATGTATATTTTTAGTGCTTCAATAACTTCAAGTTATAAATGGTAACTTCAAATAATAAAAGCACTAACTAAATATTTTGTAAAGATAAAATTTTGTTATTAAAATTTATAAGCGTTATTTTATAACATTTATTTCTTTTCATGAACTTCCTCAACTCTTAATGAAATGCTATGAATGTTAATATGCCAAAATAAATGAATCTCCTATTTTTTCTAATAGAAATTCAAGCACTTGGTTGAGTATATAAGTCAAGGAAGGAGCGGTGAAAAACTCAACGAACAAAGGGAAAAAGACATTAATTTCAGAAGAAAGAATGAGTCTTTTGAAAAACTATTGCTTGATTTCATATATTGTAATAGCAACAATGATGATGATGGCAATTAAGCCATCTTCAGCAGACACAAAAACAATGGCACCACTGAGTTCATGGAGGGTTGTGATTTATAACGAATTGAGTCCAGGCTTCGCCTTAACTATTCGTTGCCAATCAAAAGATAACGATTTAGGTGAACGTACTCTTATTGCGGGTCAAAATTTCTCATGGGAATTCAAAGAGAATATCATTTCAAGTACTCGCTTTTGGTGTAACTTTCAAGACAACTTGTTAAAAAAACAAACGACATTGGATGTGTTTTGGCCAGAGAAGAGAGATTGGCTTGCTACTAGATGCGGCAATTCTAAGATGTGCATTTGGACTGCAGAAGATGATGGAATTTATATAATGAATGATACTACAAAGACAAAAGAGCTTGTTCGTAAATGGTAAAACTAAAATTTTACAATAATATTTTATTTTAGTAAAACAAATATTTAAAATAATCTTATGATTATGTCTCAATGTCTGAAGTACTTTATATGAACTAATTTGAATAACAATGATCTTCTCTTATTTCATATATACAAAATTCAATATATCAAAGTATATTGTTTCAAAAAGAAAACTAATACAATAAATATTTATATTTAATATAAGAACAATTTCTAATAGGTTTATAGTACATTATTCAAGCCCCGACACAAAATTAATAATAGTAGTATAGTAAATTGGTTAAATTTGATCGGTAATATCGTTGTCACTTAAATCAAATTCACTTAAACAATGTAATTTTCACTCTATTCAATTTACCTCAACAATATTGTTTTAAAGGACGAAGAAACTCTAGTTCTAAAATATTTACACAATAATATATACTTTATATTGAATTATTTAGAGAAAATTGCGCAAACTATTTCTAGATTATTGATTTATTTGAAGCTTGTTGAGTTTTCAACCTTGACCAAGTCTTCTACTTTAGAACGACGCAAGGAGTAGAGATCGATCACACGGCCACCTTCTTTTTCCCTTTTTCTTTTTTGGCCACCTCTTTTTCAAAATTAAAACATTTTTTGTCGAATTGATTAAAAATTTCATTTATTTTTCTCAACAAACTTGTCGCTTCGGCAACTCACTGTGCGACACGCGGCGGGCTTCGATTGGCCTTCAGCGCGGTGCACGCTAGTTGGCTGGCAGAGGTGGCTTCTGGCGCGTCGAACGGCGGAGCGATGTGTGACGTCTCCTAGTTGGTGTGTCGGTCGATGGCGGCGGCTTTGCACGGGAATCAGCGGCGGCTCCTCTAACGGCGATGATTGCGAATTGATGGCTTTATGATTAGGGTTCTGAAAACTATGCAATCATTGGGTATTTATAACCCAATGATTTTCTATTTTGATTTTTAGCCTATTTTGTCTCTTTCCCTATTTTGTCATTTAGTGACAAAAATTATAAAAATACTCATGTTGACCAAAACTTCTATTTTGACCCGAAATTCAAGAAAATACTCTTTTTGACCCTTGTTTCCTTAAGTCTAGAACAAACTCTCAAGGGTAATTTTGTCAATAACTCTCTGAATTTCTCGAAATAAATTAATAACTTTATTTTCTAATAAAATTTAAAATATCGGGCTGTTACAAAGAGAAAGAGAAAGCAAAAGCGGGTTCTTGGTTTTGCACAACTAGCCGTCTCAAGCAACAGGCTGACACGTTTTCCAACTCGATTTCGGTCCTATCTTGGTCAGAATCTCACCATTCTTCCTCCCCATTGTGAAGCCCATTCATCTTCTTTGTTTGATTTGTCCTTGGAACAAAGGCCATGAGAGCCTTTCTAAGACTTTTTTGGGGGTTTTTTGTTTGAAGAGATTCTTGAAGCCAATGTTGTGAAGTTTGAGCTTCAAGAAAAAGAGATTTGGCTTGGTTGAACTAATCTCCCAGAAAGCTTCAAATAGGTTGTCCACTTTCCTTTCTCATTTCTTCTTTGATTGTTTGATTTAATTTCTTTTAGGCAATTTGTTAGAATCTCTCAAATTTGTAATCCATTGTTATATCTTGTTAATTGGTTTGATTTTGTAAAATTCTCTAATAAAATAGTCTCACCTTGTGACAACCGCATTAACTCTGATGTCCTTGCTAACCATTATTACTCTTTTATCTTTATTATTGCTTTGGTATTGGTTAGTAAAGTAATTGCCCACCAATGCATTAAAGGCTTTACCTACTCATTTCTCTTGTATTTATTAGCGCCTTTGCTTGGTGTATTGTATCAAGTAAGTCAATACAAAAGAATTGATCAGAGTAACATCTGAATGAGAGTGATCTTGAAGAATAGAGTCTCATAGTTAAGAAATGCTTAAAAAAATTGATTTGTACTATCTATACCAAAAAGATGCACTTCCTTTTAGGTTGCTCAATCGAAGGAACTTCATTAGGAGTAGTCTTAGATTGGGTGACTGGCCTTTTAGGAATTTTTCTAGAATGCATGTGATGAGAACAAAATATGCATAAAGGACTAGGTTGGTGGTCGTAGGCCAGGGAATGTCGGGGACCAAAGGGGCCAGATTCGAATTTCAAGACCTCATCTAAATCCTAAATCACGGGCATTACAAATGGTATCAAAGCAACATTTCTGCAAATGCCTTGGCCCGAAACCTAGTTTTTCATGCTCGCACCTAGCATATCGAAGTTGATGCTCATTTCATTCGTGATCAAATTCTATCCAACAAGATGAAGGTTCGACATATTCACTCTAAAGATCAACTTGTTGTGTAAGGACCCGACTTTTCTAAGCAGTTGTAACATGAATACTTATTATCGTTCATTCAAATCCAAATAATAGTTTATGATAATTTTAAACATAAACAAACTAGCCTCTGGCCAGAGTTGGCAAACAAGGAAATGATTCATAAAAATAATGACTATGCAGCAGCTTCCCTTATGATACTATCATATCCTCTTCAACCAGTCATCATGATACAATCCATGCTTACCTGAAAAAAATTATAATAAGGATGAGTATAAATATACCCAGTAAGAAGCCTCAACCGGAGTACAATATACACAGTCGAGCTAGACTAACAAGTAAATACATACTCAACTAATCTTGAACACAATGTAGCATTAACCGAGTCATGAGGTACGTTACATAACCTGAAGACACGCTCATGTCTCCCTTGTCAGGCCCCTAGTGCACTCACCCAAATATTACTGGCACACGGAACACATCAATGGCTTGAGAAGCAAGCTTATGCTTCCCTTGTGAGGTCCCGAGTGCGCTCACCCAACTAATGACTCTAAACTCAACAACAAATGGTGTACTGATGTCTCTGTCCTAGGGAGCCTTCCGCCAGCGCCCAGAGCGTGTACGCATACACCACATTCTACTGTAAATTGATAGTGGGTAGGCCTGCACAGAATGTCTTGGTCCAGGTCCAGGTCCATACATGCCTAAACTTAAACTCGAGAGAGATGTACACTAAACACAGCTATTGTCGACCCTTGTCAAGAACTATGACAGCCCGTCCGCACCCATCACCCTAAGCTAAAGACCATATCATAGCAGGCTTACACTATGGTCAGGGCCCTGCTTTAGCAGATCTGAAACTAGGCTATGCCAGGGGTGGCATGTGACATCACATCCTTGGCTATTTGAGGGAGCAAACAAATTCCATCTCCAACAATGAAGAGACATATGGTCCATCTCATCCTATACTTCCTCTAGATGATGACAAACTAACCGAACTTTCTAGGAATGACTCATGACCAAACATCTGAATGGCAGGTTATTTAGCGTCTCATACCACTAAGTGGTCATTCATGGCAGACAAGCAAATATGTACATCTCAATTACTTGTTTGAAGTCTCATATCACTAAACAGTATTTAACATGCACACAAGCAAACATAACATCTTAATTACGTGTTTGACATCTTATACCACTAAACAATAATTAACATGCTCACATGCAAATCACTAACATCCTAATTACACGTTTGACATCTCATACTACTAAATGGTAATTAGCATGCGTCACAATACGAAAACAAGTAACATATATTTATATCAACATCATCATTCCTACATGCTTTTCAAACAACAATTGTAGTCTAACTAACATGCTGCACAACAATATGTTATCACACATCATCACGAAGCATCACATAATATAGTTCACATTCGTTATAACCAGATCATCTAACAATCTTAAATATTCACGTGCTTAGTCAAGCATACATGCATATAAAAATCAATCACAACACATATTCACAAGAAGGTAAGACAAGACGGTGTACAAGGTCCACACAAACCACGATAAGAAATCCTTATTAGTAAAACCATTTAATCACATGGGTCCCACAAGTCTCAAATTATCTACTCAACCTTAATTTTTCTCTCTTTCATTTAGAAACTCTAAACTTCATTAAGGGATTTTTAAGGAGAACTGACCAAAGAAACAACACCAAACAAAGATGGCAGCAACGATCGTTGAGGGCGATGACTCTCGGATCAAGACGAACCCACGCCGGCGACAGGCACAAACAGAACATGGCGAGCGATGATCGTCAAGCGACGTTGGCGGTTAGGCGGACAGAAAAATAAAAAACTGAAAACCAAAGGGAATGGAAGGAGAGAGAAGAGACTGCACTGTTTCTCAAAAAGAAAGAAGGGTTTTCCTTTTTCTTTTCTTTTTCTTTTTCTTAATTAACATATATATACACTTATAATATTTAAAACTCTTCCCATTCTCTCTCTTCCCTAGCCTATACTTGCTAATTGGATTTGACAATTTCTTCGCCTAATTTACTTATTTCAAATCACTCCTCCCCATTAACCTAATTAAATTATCATTCATTTAATCAGACATCCTCAATCAATTTAATTAACTAATAATCTTAACCAAAATTAATTTAGAGGCCATAATTAACTTAACTAACCATAACTAAGCCTATTAATTATTAAATGTCGTATGGCCACTTAATCCAAGTTAATTGAATACTATAACCAACACAACTTATTTCTAATTAGCTTTGTACTAATTTACTTATTTTAACTCATTTAAACCATGAAATTTTTTATGAAATTTCAGGTCGTTACATGCTGATTGCCTGACAAAGTCGTTATCTCCACCGTAATTCTTGGCTCTTCGTGTCAAACTTGAGCTTCAGTTCCTTCCTGCGCCTCATTCGAGGGAGGCTGTGACAACACATTAACTCTGTTGTACTTGCTAACCACTATTACTGTTTTATCTTTCTTATTGCTTGGTATTGTTTAGTAAAGTAATTGTCCGTCAATACGTTAAAGGCCTTACCTACTCAGTTCTCTTGTATTTATTAGTGCCTTTGCTCGATGTTTATATCAAGCAAGTTAATACAAAACTCTTTGTATCTTCCCTGTTTCTGTTCTCACCTAAGCCCAATCTTAAGTCTTGTGGACTAGGACTTATGTCTAAACCACGTGTATCGTTTGAGTTCATTTTCTCTTTTTTTTTTTTTTTTTTGTATCATGCTAGAATTTGAGTACATAGGTGCAATTTTTCAGTTTTGAAAATTATCAATAGTTGTAAGAGTAATTGCGAATCGGCATATGTGTAGAGTAGGTCGTGAAATAGTTGTAATAGTAATATATATATACATATACATATACATGAGGTCCGTATTATTTTATGTCTATGCTACTTAATCTTCCTCGCCGAATTCTCTCTTTCCTATTCATGATCCCTCTCATCCTATTGCTGATCCATTCTCATAATGTGCCATTTAAATACTTTTTGTAACATTTAATTAGATACATGTTTTCGAGATTAAATCTTCAATACTTTTATCAACAAAAGTAGAGAAGAAGAAGAAGAAAAAGAATACGATACATAATGGATAAAGAAAACTTTGAAGGTAGGAGTGGAATAGAAGGTTGAAGGACAAAAAAAAAAAAGAAAAAAAAAAAAGAAAATCCTTTCATATTATGATATAGTTGAGATTTTGAAGTGTACACCCTCTTCTTTTGTTATTATATTAGATATATGATCTCTTATACGCTAATGAAAAACATTCCTTAGAAGCAAATAACTCAAAGTTCTTATCTTTCTTCAATTGCTATATTCTCTTTTACTCCTTAACGAACTAATACCTTCATAAAATATATTCTCTTTTATTTCTAAACAATATTTCATTTAATTACCATTCCCCTTAGCTTCACACCCAATATGCCAAATTCCGATCGAAAGAACTTTTCTATCTATCTTTCTGAGGTAAACAATATGCATATACATCGAATATTATATCCTCCATATCTCATATATATTTTTTCAACGGAAAAAAAATTTTATGTTTTTTTTTTCCATATATGTTGTTTAATTACCGCAATAATTTCATTTTATTTTTTTGTGATCAAAACTTAATTACCAACTTTTTGGGATGTATCTTATATATACTTTTCGTCATTTCTTTGAATAATAATGTGTCACATAATTATATTAAATATTTATTAAAATTTATATAATAAATGATGATTTAACTATTAAGAGAAAATGATATATTAATCTTTGTGACACATTTATTATTCACACAAATCAAGTAGAATATATATTGAAAGTTCCTCAAGTAGTGAATTTTGAGAAATTTAAACATTAAATATCTTATTAAAAATACAAGTGTAGGTTAAATATTTTGAGGAATTCAAACATTAAATATCATATTAAAAATAATACATATTAGAATAAATAAATAAATAAATATATATATATATACACATACACATACATACATATTAGACGTCATTAATTAATATATATTTGAGCGTTAAAAGTGGATTAGAAGTTTTTTTTTTTTTAATACAAATCTACATAAAGGCATTACGAATACTCAAATCGAATGGATGTTAATACATTACTAGTACCCGCTGAATTATGCTCACTCTTATCTCTTATCAGAGGTTTAGAAATTTGACTAAAATAGAGACTTCAATTACTAATAAAGGGCATGGGATTATATTTTGTAAATGTGGACAAGATTCTTCCATGAAAAACAATTTTAGTTTTTTATTATTTATGAGAAGAAACCTAAAATAGTTAAGTATTTTACTTAAGAAACCTAATATAGTTAATTATTAACAATAATTAGCTTTGATTACCGAAAGGAGTTTTGCTTTAAATTCCATCAACTTTTTCATTTTCTTCAACTTCATCTTCAAACCCAATTCCATCTGTAAGCTATTCCTTTTCTCTTCTTTAATTTCCTTTCCTTTTGTTATTGGTTACACAATTAATATCGTTTTTTGTCATTATTATAATTTAATTTCTCAATTTTTAAAAGTTCATTTCGAAGATTGTTCTTTTTTAATTTTTATTTTTATTTTAAATCTTCCATTTTTATAAAATCTAAAAGTCAATGAGACCAAAATCTTATATTAAGCCTTTTATTTTCCAAATGTCACACTCCCGCCACCTTTAGCCTCGCCGGTTTGGCCGGCAAATCCTTCACTGGACAACTCTTTCGGTGCTCGTCTTACTTGGCGTGTGGTGTTTAAATTTCTCTGTTTAACTTGTGAAATGTTCCATTTTAATTCATAAAATTTCTTAATAAATTAATTTGTTTATATTAGAAAAATTTTGTTAATTTTTTTTCTTAAGGTATAATCTCTATCAATTTTATAAATATGTACGTATGTTTGTACTTATATTAAAATTATTAATATTATTGAATAAATATCAATAAATAGTAACTTCAAACTTTTCATAGAGATAAATGTTAAAATTTTTTAAATCTAGAGACTAAAATAAAATAAATAGATATTGATATTAAATTGGATTAATGTCAAACAATGAAACAATTACGTCATCAATTCTTTCAATAATAATATTAAAGGTATAGTTATTATGTTACCATAATAAGAAAGTTTATATATCGCTAATAATATATTGATATTACCATTATTATAATATAATTAGGAACGGACTCAATAAGAAATTATAAATTTAAATCGACTCTATTTAGTACAAATATATATATATATATATATTACCGTAACACATAACAATTTAATTTATTATTACCAATAATAACCGCAATGTTGTTTCAAAAAAGAAAATAATAAATAACCGCAATTATAATTATATTTACGGTTTGGGGGTGTGTATTTTCAGAGGGAAGAACCGAACGACATGTCGAATGCCCTGTTTGTCTCCCGAATCCTCTTCTCCGTCATCTTCGCGGCACATCTCATCGATCTCTCCCATGGAGATGTCGGAACCGCAACGCACTACAGCCCTCCGTATCTACGTACGTAAGCTGTAATAATTTGAGGGAAATTACATTATTATTATTATTATTAATTCTTTTTTTAATAATAAATGAAATTGAATAAAAATGAGAGACACCCATGCAGCGACGGCGTGTGGGGGAAACGACAGATCGGTGTTTCCGGGGAACAACCTGTTTGCGGCGGCGGGAGAGGGGATATGGGAGAACGGAGCGGCTTGTGGACGACGGTATCTGGTTCGGTGTTTGAGCTCGACCGTGTCTGAAACGTGCGTTCCGGATCAGATGATTATCGTCACCATTGTTGATCGTGCGGTTACAACCGTCTCCAAGCCTGCCGTCCCCGATGTAACCATGCTCATGTCCACCACCGCTTACAACTCCATTGTTCAGAAAAATGTCGGGGTCGTCAAGATCGAATTTACGGAGTCAGTTTTTTTTTTCTACTATTTAAATTTTTAATCCATTTCTTTATTTTGTTTCTTTTTTTTTTTAATTGGAGTTGGATTTTTTTTTTTTTTTTTTAATTTGCAGGAATTGAAAATTGAGGAGGATGAAGATGAAGTCCTTGTATCTGCTTTGTTTTTGTCATTTACAAACAGGCACACACGTCTAAATTTCGAATATTATACTTTATTTGTATTTTATTTTAAAAAGAAAAAAAAATTTAATGAATACCAGATTAATGTCTTTCTTCTCTACCATTCATATATCCATAATTATTTTCAAATAAAAAACAATTTAAAATTTTAAGAGATATGAGCAGTAACTCCCTCCAAATAAATGTCTTAACTCATTGATATATTAACATTCATAAATTTGGTAATTCAAGTCTTTTATTTCTTTTTATAATAAAAAAAACTCCTCACCATAAATATGTTTTAAAAATTAATCTCATCTCAATTGGTGTTATTTATTTGAATTTTCAATGGTTGAAAATGTGAAAGTTTGGAAATTAATGGATTAACTTTTTAGTTATTACTTGAAAATTAATCATTTTAGAAAAAGATAATATATGATTGTGTGTAACTTTCGAATATGTGAATTTAAATTGACTTCGCATCATAAGTTTTTTTTTCTATTAATTTCATTTTAAAATAATTTGTTTTTCTATAAATTTTAAATATGTGTTAGACATATTGATTACTCCACGTATAACAACTTTTCATTCCTCTATTTTAAGTATAGTATTTAAAAAATAATAATGATTCTTACATATCATACTTTCATTCGTTTTTCAAAATGTTCAATTTTATCCCTCTTTTCGACAAATTAATTGAAGATTTGTTAGTGGGCCGATTGAATCTATCAGCGAAGTGATTGAATCTATCCATTGAACTACTGATTGAAGATTATTATATTAACTAGTAATTAAAGGCTACCAACATAAATTAAAATACTAATTAAAGGCTATCAGTCTTTGAGGCTATCAGTTGAATTGTTTGAGACAAGAGTAATTTGATAATTTTATATAAACGACCCTTTTTGTTTGCTATAGATGAAATATTTTTAAAATTCTGCTATATATGATTTTTTTTATTGCTGAACTATTTTTTTAATTAATATTTTAAAATTGATACGGTATCAAGATGAAAGTTTTTTATACAAATATTAAAACTAAATATTGAAAAAATTTAGAGATCAAAATAGATGCAATAAAATTAAATTATTACTTCTATAGAAGTAAAAGTATAATACCTTTTTTGAAGATTAGATATTAAAATTCTCATACCTACCTTTATACTAAGCAAAAGTTTTTTTTTTTTTTTTTTAATGTGATTCATGAAAATATGCAATGTTCAATATCATTTGATCACTGAAATTATTATGGTTCGGGTACGAATTAATTTGGAGACATGTATTATGCTTTATATTTAAAATTAGATGACATAGATGATTTTAAATAATTAAATTACACCTCAAGTTAATGAATGAATCTTAACATAAATAAAAAATTACAAGATTAATTACAGTTTGAACACTCGATCTTTATTATATCAGAAAGCTGTGGATATTCAATTATAAATCTGTTTTATTTCAAACTTTAAAGGTATCTATGACTCTCTAATTATTCAATTTTATACAAAAAATAATACTTTAAATTAAGAAGAAATAATTACAGAAAAAAATCAATTCTCTAATATCCTGAATTAATTATCATAATCACATTTTCTATTTAAAATCCACTGATATATCAGACAAAAGAAATTATATCTATTATTATCAGCAAAAAATAGAATACGTCAAAAATATATTTATTTTAAAAACAATTTTTTTTATGGGATTAATCAAAATGGCATTAACCAATACAAACCGTTATTCATTAAGATTTAAAAAGAAAATACCAGAGTTCGTGGTGCAGTAATTTTATTGTTTAGCTTTAATCCAGTTCAATGCTAACGTCACGGGTTCGATTCAGACCCCACAATTAACTTATATAATGATCACATTAATTATGGATACAAATGTCGACTCAACTCTATATATATATATATATATATATATATATATATATATATATATTATGTAACATCCGTGTACTATATTTAGTTTCCACTGCAACTTATTGTATATAAAATCCTACGTTTGCAAAAGCCCTAAACCCAATCTATGTAACTTATGTGTAATTGAACATTATTACTTTAACTCATATTAGAGTTATGATCATTTGTTTATGGATGCTTTCGAACTAACAATTATGCTACTGATTTGCTTGCTAACCTCAAAATTGTACCAAACTCACGATTTGTTATATATTCTAACTTACCTTATAATTAGGATTTGATTGGAGTAAGGGAATCTTCCCTGGTAGTGATTGAAGAATAAGAGATTCATATATGCGGTTTTTTTCTAGAGGTGTTCATATATGTTACTCAAACATTGATTCGACAGACTGAAATCTACTAAATTAAGTACAATTGATCGATCAGCTAAGTCAGTCATCAATCACTTTGGAAGTTTAATAAGAATCACATAAATATGTTATTTAATAAAATTAATTAATTAATTAATCGACTTAACCAACTTAACAGATTGACTCAATTTCATTTTCAAACAAATTGATAAGATCTGTTCGATGTCAATTTTTATCAAAAACCGACGCTAACAAATGAACACTCCTATTTTTTTTTCTAGTTGAATATATTGGGTTCCTTTTCTCTTGGATTGGACCTATTCTTTTAATACTTTGTTATTTACATGCCCTTATTGTCATGGCAGTTACATTGATACTAATAAACAATCTTGTCAATTAAGAATCAATAAAATAAACACTTTAAGATGATATTGACCGCTTTGGATATACATTTGCATGATTTTGTCTTTGGTTTTATCCAAAATGTCTCATATCAATGAAGATGGTTGTCATCACTTATATACTTATGATCTTCCCCTCTTCTAAGGATATTATGCTTGCATCCCAACGCATTCAAACTCTTACTTTTGTTCCTCATATGATTCTGTTTGAGGGATAAATATCACGTGGATATAATTTAATATATTACTCCTCCAGAAGTATTACAACAGTATCCTAATCAAACAATTGTATGCTTCTTGAAAAGAATTACAATAGTGAAATCTTCTTGAAATAGAAGAAATCACTATGGAAATAACACAGGCAATCGATAAAATAAAAGATTCAAAAATAATTAGCGGATGAGCAAAAGTGAAGTACCAGATTAGGCTTTGAAGAGAGACGAAAGAGGTAAATGAAATGATTTCTGAAAAAAAAAATGAAATGAAATTCTAAAAAAAAAATGAAAACGTGGAAACGTGAAACCGTGTAAATTAGGGGAAGTTGAATCGTGCATATAAAAAGATAGATATGATCAAAGTAAGTGATAGATAATTGTTGCAGTGAATAACGATGTAGTGTGTAATAGACATCCAAATTTTTGATAGAAAGATGATTAATATGTGCGGGCCTTAAATGTGTTTTGTCTTGGACAGGTCGTGTGGGCTTTTTGGTCAATTTCATTTGATTGCCCAAATTTTTAATTATAGATACAAATACTTTTAAAATGCGTTATATACCAATTTTTTTTTTTTTTTTTTAATATATATGCAAAAATATATTGTATGCACCAAATACTTTTGAAATCTTATAAAAATAAATTTAAAACATACAAATGACTAAAATGAAATATGGTTGAAGTGTTTAAAAGTACTTGATTTTATACCATATAGGGATAAAATAGAAATTATATCCCAAATTTAGGAACAAAAATATATTTTTTCCAACAAAAAGATTAGACAAGAATGTTTTAAAGACAGGTTTATGAAAAGCAACAAATGGATTCAAGTTAAAGACTTGTAATCTTTTGAGTAACACATACCTAATAGTTGAACTAGAAAATAAAAATATATTTTTATAAAAAAATGAAAATATTTTTATTGATGGAGTGCCTATATATGGACTTAATAAGGGTCAATCAATAAACAAAATACAAAGATAGATTGATAAATAGAGATCTATCAAGCCTCAATCCATTACTCCATTGACCAATCTACTTAATTATAACAGCCAGTTACACACAAAAGGGACAACAAATTCCTTAGCCTCCATCCATTCAAGGTTTCATTTGCCATCAAAGAAAACCAGTTGATCTACATTCATACAGCTACTAACTAATAAGGAGTTAAACAATATAGAATAGCTTCTTCAATTTCCTTTCTAATAATGAATTTTCTAATAATGAATGCACAGTTAATGAAATGATTGGTGGCACACTGGTTTCATTCAACACCAGCGTCACGCTTATATAATGATAACATTATTAGATTTCGATGTAATTGAGCTCAACATTATTTCAACATTCTAACTTACCTAATGATTAGGATCTGACTATTCTTTTGGAGCAAGGGAATCTCCCCTTGTAGTGATTGTAGAACAAGACATTCAAATGTGATTTTATCTGGTTCGTAGATTACTCAAAAATTGATTTTAACTTGCCGGAATTAAGGATAATTGATCAATTTTCAAGTATGTCAATTAGTGTCAGTTAGAAAAACATTTAACTATAAATTTTTCAATCAGTTCAATCGCTTTGGAATGTTAATAAAATATTTTAAAACTTTAATATAATTAATTAGACTTGTTATTAAATTAATGTAAAATTAACTTAATTTTAAATGTGTTTCTAGAAATTATTTGATATGTTCATTTTTTTTAATTAATATTCAAAATTTCAATTAAAAAAATTGTATAATGAATATTTTTTGTAATAAAAAATAAAATCAAATAATTAATTGACTTAACCAATCTAACCAATCGACTGGTCAATTTGATTTCATGTTCAAGCAAACTAATCAAGTTGATTCGATATCAATTTTCACCAAAAATCGACACTGACCAATGAGCATTCCTAGTTATTTACATGTCCTATTGTCATTGTAGTTGACATTGATACGAATAAACTATGTTGTCAAGAATCAACAAAAGAACACCTTCAAATCCTTAATTTGTCCCTCATATGGTTCTCTTTTGAGGGATAAATATCTACTCTCATGGATATAATTTAATATATTTCTCCTTCAGAAGTATTACAACAGTATCCTAATCAAACAATGCCAACATTTCATATCATGGGCGAAAATAAATATAACTTGTTCAGAAGATCCTCAAGAAACAGTGAAAAACACACACAGATTTTACTCAAATTACCAAATGGGACAAAATTTGGATGTCAAAAAGGGCATCTATCAAGCTCCCCTGATGGTATCAATATCAAGCATCCATCCCCGACCCTCGACTAACTCATGAATGAACTCAAGTAGAAAAGGTTACTTAGCTTGAGTGATTAACTTGGTAAGAACATGGCAATCTGGAGGGCTAATATTTGCGTAATAATTCTTGATGGTTTCTGTAATCTCAAACCCAAATTTCTTGTAGAAATTGATTGCTTCATCATTATTCGTCTGAACATGCAAATAGATTTCACTAATGTTCTGCTTTGGGCACAGATCAAGAACGTGATTTAACAGTCTACTGCCTGCATAAAACCCACAACATCAAAAATAAATGAAAACTTTTCATTTCCATCAAATGCTTTTTCTTTATTAAGGAACAGTTTCATTACAATATGATTCTTGTTTAAACTATTTTATAGATAACCAAACACTAAGCCCAAAATAAAAGGGCCAACAAAATGTTTTTTCAGACAACTTATAACTAGGAGTGTTTACATTCTCCGAAAATTGATTTGATCGACCAAAACTGATCGAATTAAGGACGGTCAATCAATTTTCAAGTATATATCGGTCGGTGTCAGTTAAAAAAATAGTTAACCAAAACTTTTTTCGGTCGGTTAAATCGGTCGATTTGGTCGGTTAATAAAAAGATTCATTAATATAATATATATAGTTTTTATAGAATTATTTAGATTTCTTATTAAATTATTGTAAAATTAATTTATTTTAAATGTGTTTCTAAAAAGTATTTGATGTCTTTTTTATTGAATTAATTCTCAGATTTTCAATCAAGTTGTATGATGAATATGATTTTATGATGAAAAAATGACTAAATATATATATAATGAATTAACCAACTTAACCAATCAATCAATTCGGTTTCATTCTTCAATTTTGCATATCACCATTACTAGCACTAACAAGAACATCTCAATGACATCAGTGTATTCCCATCACCAAGAAGTCATGGGTTCCAATATCCCTTCCCCCAATTAAAAAAAGAATCACAATTATTAGAAGATACCAGATAATCTGGGGGACAAAACCTAACATTACTAGAAAAGATTGATTCCACCTCCATAATATCTTTCCTGGATATTACAGTTGTTGGAATGACACAAGTTGTAATTGGGATTTGCATCTATGAAGAAATCACTTATACAAAGAAATCGCTCATACCTTCAAGAGATGAGATGATTTGGACTAGAGTTAAAACTGAGAACTTTGCAGTTAAGTCAACTTTGTTAACAGTTCCTCAATTTCACAGAAGTTGAAAATGATTTCACTGAGTCAAAGAGATCTGTAAAAGGAAAATCCCAAAGAATGAAATAATCCTTTTATAGCTAAAGGATGCTCTTTTCATGTTATAATGCTTTTTCCAGATGAGCTTGAATATTGGCTTCCTAATGCTTTTTCTGCTTGGTGGCCGTAAGATAAAGGTAGTGAACCAGAACTGTGCAGATTTGGCTACTGGCTAGGAAGAAACTGAAGGATAGTCCCTATACAGAGAAACCTTATGACCTTTAATGGTGGACGTGCACAATATATATAGCGAAAAAACAAGTTGGAGTG